>JAOVVB010000030.1:1045853-1072649 GCA_028570985.1 Heterobranchus longifilis
TTTGCTTTTTTTTTTTTTTTTTTTTTAAACATCTGGATTGTGCATGTCGGGGGGGGGGATTTTAAATGGGATTTTAGAACAACATCCAGGTTCTGGTGAAACATTATAAAGTGTGTGCGAGAGAGATCTTTATCATGATATACAGTATGTGCATTAGATGTTTCAGCAGCAAAAAACATTGATTCCTAGCAACGAATTCGGTCAAATTTGTGTTTTTTTTTTAAACGATCACACATTTTGTGATCTCAGCTTTAAGACACAGGTTAAATCCATTTCGCTAAAACCATGTGCAAATGTTGTTCAATGATTTAAATGTATGTAACTTATGTTTGATGTCACTTAACGTATAAGCAGGTGGCTTAGTGTCGCCTTGCACCTTCCGAGTGCGGGTTCGATTCCCACCTCGGGTTATATGTGTATGGAGTTTGCATGTTCTCCTCGTGCTTGGTGGGTTTTCTCCAGGTACGCCAGATTTAGGCTAATTGAGGTTCCCAAATTGCCTGTAGTGTGTGTGAATGTGTGTCTAAGAGTGTGTATGTGTTTGTGCTCTGCAATGGATTGGCACTCCGTCCAGTGTCTACCCCGCCTGGTGCCCTAAGTCTCCTGGGATAAGCTTCAGTCCCTCAGCGACCCTGTACACAGGATTAAGTAGTATAGACGCTAACTCTGTCTCTCTCTCTCTCTCTCTCTCACCTGTCAGTCACAGCGATCCCAGCCAATCATGTATGCGGAAGAGTTCGGATAGAAATGAAACCTGAAACAGCAAACATCTGCCACCTGAAACGATGACTGAATCAATCAGTCATCAAGTAGCATAACCTTCATATTTCTCGTGTAAGAAATGGATGAAAAGAAATAATATAAAAAGGGAAATATACAGTATATTTAATATTAAGGCATTACTTTTACAGACCATAAAGCGCAACATTTTGAAAAGATGTTTTTGGCAGGATTCACGTTACCGCCTCCACACTCTGAAGTGTATGATGGAAGAACTGACTGGTGAGTAGGAGTTAGGAGGTGACAAATTGAGGAAAAACGACAGCATTAGATACAGTCAGTCTGTGCAAAGATGTCTAAAATCATGCTAGCTACAGTAACAATGATCACACTTTGGTCATGTGATTAGATACTGTAGATTATATACATCCTAACATGACTGACAGCTCGGATTGTCACTCAGATCCAGGCTAAAATCTATAAACAATGCAAACAAGATGCAAAGAACGCATTTCAGAGCGATGGTGTCATGCCAAGGGTTTTCCCAGGCTGCCACATGTGCTGCACTTTATTCCTTTTCATCACATCTTGAAATATATTTTGACCTAAAATCAGTATGTCATCTCCTCTTACTTACTGTTATGAAAATATCACTAATATCATAACGATGCCGAACGTTACACTGTTTGTGTATTTTACTAAACTGATGGAAACTGGGAACCTTCTGCTTTCATCGGTTTTGTTTCTCTGTGGATGATTACTGAAAAAAAGGGGGAAAAAAAGTATTCTTTCAAAATGTCCACATGGAGCCCGTAAATGCTTCAGGCTTTGGCTGAGGGATGTTCTGAGGTTTTTTCTTTTTTTTTTTTTTGTTGCCCTGAATAACATGCCCTGAATTCCTTCACCAGTCCTACTCCAAGAGCTTTGACCATTAACTTTGATGGATATAAATACAGTTAGCAGCTCACATTCCTGCATGGACGCTGTGTGTTTGGTAAAAACGCAGCCGTTCTAAAGTACATGTTACTGTGGGTACAGCTCCGCATGTACACATCTGATTGACGTCACTTCATCTCCTGGTTAAATACTAATCACAGGGTGCTTCCTGATCGACCGTTCGCTCCCATGTTCACTCCGGACTTCATGAATCTCGTACCGTATGAATCTTCTGACTCTCTTCCCTTCATCATTCATTCATTCTGTTGTTTGTGGTGCCAAAGTGCTAAAGAAGACCAGAAACAACATCAGTCTGGAGCTTCTTCTTTATCTAATGGATTTTTAAGAAAAACATTTTTGTGATTTTTGCCACTTTTCCCCCTTTTAGTCCATTTGTTGACTCACAGTGAGATTGATTCTTTTGATTTGTTTGTTGTTCAGTTTGGTTTCGTGTTGAATTTAATTAAACAAGCCAAGTTTTAAAGCAGTGCGTACAAGCCTGAAAAGTCAAGACATAAAATGACTGAAAAAATTAGCATAGAAATGTGTGCTGAGCGGGGCTGTTTAATCGAACATTTGTTGTCCGTTTTTTTGATTCAGAATCAGTTTACATGTACTAAATTATTCAGGTAAACTTTGACAATTTGCTTAAAAATATGTCAGTTTTCCCTTATGCAAATTTTCATTTTATAGTGCAAGAGTATTGCTTGTTCTTCTTTTTGCTTTTATGTGCGGTTGGCGCAATACCGCCACCTGCTGGGTTGGAAGATCGGCAGAAAAACAAGCTTTGTGTTTTTAACTTTAATTAGACTACAAGAATTAGTGTTACGGAATCAAAAATCGAAAGTCAAACTAAATCGAATCGACGGCTGTCTGTGATTCACAACTCTAGTACAAATCACAAGCCAACATTATATAAATGAATCTAGTTTTTGTCATATTTAATTATATAATAGAAGTTCTTGGGTTTATATCCGTGGAACTTGTTTCACTTCCTGCAGCTACAAGGTCGACTGCCGTGTTCTCACCGAGGTCGGGAATGCAGCCAGGGTTCTGTTAATGGATGTGAAAGTATCCTTAGTCTTGTTTTTACTCTGAGCATTTAAAACATTTACTATAGCTATCTATTATCCAGAACTTTACCCTGTTTAACTTTATAAGTAGTTATTTATTGAGTTACAGGTGCACATTACCCATAGTGCACTTCAAGCAGAGGGTGTAGGACACCATTTCAGACATTTCTGTTCTTAGCACCTGCATGAACTCTTCTGCCTTGATGAGCTTTGTTAGCGTGATTATTGATATCGCTTGATACATCTGTAATTGTGTAACAGAGACGGACAAGACTGAAATATCTTTCCTAATCTTTTTTTATCACCACCTCCACCTCCATTTCCGCTGCCGGTTCTCGGCCACTTGGGCTGATAATTTCATCCCTTTTTTGTGATTTTCAGGTCTTTTGATGGCTCCTTCCCAAACGATTCGAGCACTCACGCCACATTTTAACTGCAGAGTTACGGAACCGTTCCTTTTTTCCGGCTCTGGTTATGCTCTTCTGTCCTGCTCTTGGCTTTTTTTTTTTTTTTATTTCACTAATTTTTCTTTTCTTTCTTCCCTGGTTTCCTCTTTAGACCCCTGACTTTGCCGTTAAGGGCTGGTTTTCTTTATTCTTCATCTTGTTTTTCATCGCACACTGGGCTTTTTGTCTTTCCCTATAATCCAGGCAGAGACGGAGTTTGACCGCAGGCTGAAATACAAACCCTTGTTTTTTTTTGTTTTTTTGTTTTTAATGCTAACCTCAAACACTCTGACTTCATAAAATTGCATGTTATTTGATTTAAACTAAGTGCTTCTTGGTTTATTGATAGACGTGTAAACACTACCCACTACTAGGCCTTATTTTTTATTTGGAAGTTCAGGAGGCTAGTTGACACCCATGTGTGATCACCTTATGAGATCTCTAGTGGAAGTCTTGGTGAAACCCGATCTTTGATGACCGAAACTTTTCTCCGTTCCTGCTGCATCCCGCTCTCCAGGAACAGGATGGGTTGGTGAGAGTCGACCATGACCTTTTTCGACCCCTTAAGATCTCCTGGCAACGTAATGCGACCCCCCTGCTTGGCCTGACACACTTCCCTTAAACATTACCATCTGTGTTTCTCCTTCCACTCCCTTTCTCTCTCTCTCTCTGATCCTGCTCCACTGCACCTCTGCTTTCTGTCTTGTCCTGTGCTCATGGAAAACACCCTGTTGTTTTGGAAAACTTTCCCATGGAACTTATTTCCCTGAAGCTGACTTCACACTATGCCAGGATTCTTGACCTGGAATTGCACCCTTTCGGTAAGTCTGACCCCTCACACTTTGTCCAAGGCACTTCAACTTCTCTTTTGGCCTAATCATGCTGTAGGCGTGTTTGCCTTCTTTCAGCTTTTTTTTCAGAACTTGTGGCTTTCTCTCTTTCTCGCTCTCTCTCTCTTTTTCTCGCTCTACCCTTTGTGGGCTCTGGACTCCAAGGCCTGCAGACTGCCCGCGGTTCTTGTTGAAGTCTGAGCCAGCGGTTTTCTCTCCGGGGCCGACTCGCTCCCGAAAGCGCCTCCTTCTCCTCCCAAAAGGCCAAAGGGAGCAGAGCGAGCACGAGCCAGCTCATTCTCCTCGGTGCTCTCTCCGGCTCTGTGCTGGAAGAGAAAGAGGAGACGGAGTATCAGAGCAATGGATGTGAGGAAAGTGTGCACCCGAAACGCATGGCTGAGGAGGAAGAGGCCTCGGCCATACGAGCGGACCAGGTTTTCCTCCTCCTCCTCTTCCCTGCTGCGACGCTGGATGTCCAGGCTGTGCTGTGCATCTCGTGCTTGTTCCTCCAGCCTGAGTGCTTCAGATCAGTCACTCCTCCAGCCGAGCTGCTGCACCAGGCCGAGAGGAGCTCAAGGGATGGTAGGAGATGCTGGAGATACCGGGACAAAGGAGTATCAGCAGGAAGAGTGGGAACAAGCGGAACAGGACCAAGATGAGGACGTGGCAGATGAAGACAACAGTGGTAACCATGATGACGATGACAATAACGCTGACACCAACGATTATGAAAATGAGCAGGAAGACGAGGAAGAAGTTATAGTGGATGTGGATGAGTGTGAACCAAAAGATGAAGAAGAAAAAGGTGAGGTCATTAAGAAGGTCAATCCAAACCTCAGTGTAGCTGTATATATAGTAAAGATGTGAAACTCTGCAGTGCAATTTCATGGGAGTTCAAGGTGTTTCTGGTGTTCTAGTAGAGCAGATAATTTCAGCCTTGTTTCGCTCATCTGCCTGGTCTTCACAGAAGTGAATCTTCCTCGTTAAGACATGACACAAAGCGACGCGGCCCCCCCAAAGGAGCCAGAGTCAGTCAGAGTTAGCTGCAGATGTGGCAGCTCCAAAATCCTTCTTAATTGAGATGATGTTGCAGTGGTTATGGATCTGATGCTGACAGGAAGAATGATGGAGCATATGTTCTCTGATTGTTCCCAGGCGTTACGACCGTGAAAGAGACTTGGGTTCATGTACCTTTGGTTAGAGTCATATTTTCAGACCTGCTTTTTTTTTTTTTAAGGTTCTTTTTAATAAACCAAATTCATCTGGTTGTGTTTAGATGGGCTGTGAGTGTAGCCTGACAGATGCGAAACTCAAATAAACAGCTACCCGAAGGTCCATCCAGTTAGCTAGATTGTCCTTTTGCACTTTATGATGGGTTTTTGATTTGTGCCGCCATTTGGTAAGTCCATTCATCAGCGAGTCTGAAAGGAAGAAACTTGAATGTGCAGAATTATATGGTTTTAAAAAGATGCCAATAACAAAGCCACATTTTCTGTCTGTCTCTCTGTCTCTCTCTAATTCCTGTTCAAAGAGCCAAGAGGTTGTTTAGTGTGTTTGTCAGAGGTTTGTTGTTGCTCTTTCTTCTCCTCTCGGCTCTCCCTCGTTTTTTTTGTTGTTGTTTTTTTTTAAACCACTGCTTAGTTGCTCCTTCTTGAAGGTTTTTTATTCTTTTGGAGTCAGGCACCCTGTCATCATGCTTCTGTCCTCGCCGTGCTAACCCGAACCAGCTCCTAAACTCTATTTTCGGATATGCACTGAGGTCTTTTTCATCTTTCTGTCTTTATTTCTCACTCCTTTGTTTTTTTTCTGCGATCCGTTTTGGATCAGAAAAACTGGTTCGAGACATGCAGGTTTACTAGCTGAGATCTAGTCCCTTTTAGACACTCTGATCCTTACGACTGGGTTACTGTATCAGTGCTGATTCTCCATGCTTAGCATGCACTAATTAGCAGTTGTGGTGTGGATTTGAACACGTGCAAAGGTTTAAATTCATGATTCAGTCCTCGTTTTGAGCCTGAGCTCAGATTGCGGTCGGAATTTGGTACGGTTTTCCGTGTGCGTTTCCTGCAGGATTTATTGGTTCCTCCAAAAACATGCTAGTTTAGGTAGATGTTCAATTCTCCCTTGGCATGAATGAGTGTTTATGTGGTACAGTGAGGGACTAGGATTTTATCCGGACTATATTTCCACTTCATGGGATAGTCTTTGGAAAGCTAGACCAGGATGGAGCATTGGTGCACCTGGTTCCACTGCTTGAGCTCCATCGATCTGTTCCATATGGATATGGATCTGATCTGATCCATAATTACTCTGAGCAATTAGCAATAAGCTCCTCTAGTCACTCTTGAACAAAAACAAAGGAAGATGTATATCGGGAAAGAATTGCTGAGGAATTTTCTTGAAGACAAAGTTACAGAATGTGTTGTGTTTGTAACCATATCTAGCTATGAATTAAACTACCAAACTGAAGATCATCAAGAAACCTTCCCCTACCAAATCCAGTGTTCGCATTGATTTCTGTGAAGCAATACAATTCTTTGGAAACCATGTCAGCGCTAAGGAATGATGATTGAACCATTTGACTGAGAGCTAGCAAACCATCGGGAGAAACGTTGCTATTAAAACTCTCCGCTGCACTTCTTCTCTTTCTCCTCCTGGGTTTCATATTCCGCGCAGCCTCAGCACTTTTCCCCACACATGCGGTCGACCCCTCCGTTGCCGATCTCCTTCGCTCCCTCAAAGCACAGAAACATGCACACGTTGCTAAAAGGAAAAGCTTCGGTGGTGTACAGATCACTCCGATGCAGTTCCTGTGGCTTGTCTGAAAGCAGCGTGGAGGGATAAGCGTGACTTCAGAGGCCCTATCCCCCCACGGCGTTCTCCTCGAGAAAACACGTACGGTTCATGGGTCCGAATCCCGAGAGACGGCCGCTTTGAGGTTTGGGGGAACAGACAGGAAGTAGTTTGCACTGTTGTTGTTGTTATGTGGACAAGTTAGCGACGCGTGCTCTGAGGAGCTCCCAGGGGAACAGTGTGCGCCCGGGGGTCATGTGACTTTTTTTTTTTTTTTTTTTTTTTGGTCGGTGAAGATGCTTCAGTTAAATCACAAAAACAGACGCAGCTGAATCACTGGAGCGTGATAATGTGAGAATCAGAAACGGTGCAGATAAAACGTTGACTATTATTTTTTTTTAACGAAGTTGATTATTTCGAACTGACGTTGTTGACTGATGCTGACTCAGTTGACTCAGTGGAGCAGATTTTAGTTCTCGCTGAGGCAGATACAGTGAGTTTGACTCTGTTGAAACAGTTGATTTGCTTGTCCAACAAAAGTTGACTGTGTGTGTGTGTGTGTGTGTGTGTGTGTGTGTGTGTGTGTAGCTGAGCTGATTCAGTTGTCATGTTATAGTTGACTCATTATACACACACTATATTTGAGTTGGTGGAACTGATTAAGATGTCACATAGTTCATTCAGGATATTTGACTTGTGGAGCTCATTAAATTTGTTACGTTGTTATTTGAGTTGGTGGAACTGATGCAGATGTCACATAGCGGACACACTATATTTGACTTAGTGGAGCTCATTAATTGCGTTTTCACGTTAGCGTGCTGGGATCCAGT
The DNA here is from genome assembly GCA_028570985.1 of Heterobranchus longifilis. NCBI lineage: Eukaryota > Metazoa > Chordata > Actinopteri > Siluriformes > Clariidae > Heterobranchus > Heterobranchus longifilis. The sequence continues at coordinate 1,053,482 of JAOVVB010000030.1, forward strand.
TCATTTTGATCTGTGAGAACACAATCGCTTTAGACTCAGGAAAAGGTGTTTATTTTACTGACGTAAAATCTCTTCTGAGATCATGTAGCACGTGCCAATCTCATCGTCTGACCTACACACCCGTAAAAGTGGAAAGGCACATGAGAGTGTTGCTGTTGACGTTTTTCCGAAATATCAATATTAGACATTCTTCTTCGTCCTCTTCTTCGCATGTTTTTAATCCCGGCTTACAAACCAAGTAGGCCTACTGCCACCTGCTGTATGGAAATGTGTAAATACGCAAGTGTACCCGAGTACGGAGAGCAAAAATAATGTGAACGCTAGCCATTGGGGGAGTGGGGGGAGCAATCGTTCCTGGGCATGGTACAAATCAATCATGCCTAATGTGAAAGTGCCCTTAGCTGTCACATCATACTGTAGTTGGCTCAGCATCTTTGACTCTGTGAAGCTGATTCCATTTTCTTGTTGTTGTTGACTCATTTCAGTAAAGTTGACTTTAGTGCTCAGTCACAGGAGTCGACTCAGGAAAGCTGACTTTGTTGAAGGTGAAACAGTTCAAATAAAATTTTCTTTTGTTAAATTAGTAGTGTTTAAAAAGTGGTTGTGTGCGCACTCTAAACCAGCAGCAAATTACACCCCTTGGTTTTTTTCCCCCTTTTTTTGTTCAGCTCTCACACACGTAGACACGCCTGTGTCTCCACCCTCTGTGTTCTGTGTAATTGTCTCATCTGTGTGTCTCTGTGTTTGCTGCATCATGGTGTGTGTGTGTGTGTGTGTGTGTGTGTGTGTGTGTGTGTGTGTTTGTGTGTCTGTGTGTGTGTGTGGCGCACGTTTTCACCCCGCACACAAAACCATTGTCTCGGCTCAGCTCGTCTCCTTCCCCTCTCTCCAGCAGCCTGAGGACTTTTAATGACACACTTTATTTTAAACACATGACGTTGTGGGTTTTTTCCTTTTAAAAAAAAAAAGCTATTCTAAAGAATATTTTCCAGATGTTTATGTTCATCCCGCTGTCATTAGTGGGCTCTAAAGGTAATTATATACTGTCATATGTGACACAGAGCCAGACAGATGGGGAACGACTCCAGGAGAGCGAGTCGGAGAAAGAAAGATTGAGTAAATAAAGGAAAGAAGCAGAAAGTTTCTTTCCTTCCCATCCACAATGACCTCTAGTAACCTTGAGCATATAAAAAAATGTGTGTGTGTGTATATAAAATTTTATTTATTTATTTTGTTTGTTTGATTGTGGTCCTGTCACTATGAAATGGATATATTTCAATGGAATTTAAACTGCTACTACGCCAGCCTATGGGGGGAGCTACAACTTCAAACTATTTTACTAATGACCTTTACCTCAAGTTCACGGTGCTTACAGTTCAGATTTTGCCTGTCTAGCTTTGTTTAAAAGGTTTAAATATAATAAATATTATTATCTAGGGGCCACTCCTTCGTTAAACAACTGGGTCTCATTTCGATTAGCAAAGCAGACTAACTCTACTAGCTATATAGTAGCTATATAAATGAGACGCACAGACGAACTCGGCTACATCTTTCAAATCTTCGTTTATCTTAATGCATGTTAGACAAGAGGTTGTTTATGACGAGGCAACAGAAAAGCAATTGGTCGCATCAATACCTAATAAGTACACGTCTTGTTTTGAATGTGACCAAAAAAAGAGTGTTTGGAATATTATGTTTGTTTTTGGCTAGCATGAGCATAGGGTACAGCAGCTGACCTAGAATGAAACATTGCTAAAATGGCGATCTTGAGCATTATGTCGTGGCCACTTTGTAAAACGAAATCTGCAGTTTTGACCTGTTGCTTTATAACAGTCATATAAACGGACCTGATGTTTCAGCTCTGTTTAGGTTTTACGCGTGACCTCTAGGGGGCACTGTTGCGTAAAATCATTACTATGTTATAAACTGTGGCTGAGAAACCAAGTTTGCATCTGTATACTTAAACCAGATGTAACAGCTAATAAAACACTTGGGAATGTGTGTGAAGTTAGCTGGCATCATGCATCAGACAAACTATCAGTATTTAAACTTCATTATTGCTATTGTTACTATAATTTTAAGCAAATTATTTTTTTGCTATTTTCTTTGTACATTTGTGAAGCTATTTAAAGGTGAAAGAGAAAGAAACAGACTGACAGATGGAGAAGAGAAAAAGAGAGAGGAGAGATGCCAAAACACACACACACACACACACACACACACACACACACACACACACAAATCTTTATAACATTCCTCAGCTCACTCGCTGATAGTTGCCATGACGACAGTCTGCTTTCGTCTGGTGTCTGCTTTTATACATCCGTAAATTTAACGCAAGGCGAAAGGTGGAAGGAAGAGAAGAAAAGACAGAGGGAGCGGTGAAGAAAGCAAGTGATGTGTTTTCAGTCAAGATGAATGAAGAAGTTGAATTCTGGATTCCGATTGGTCAGAAGGTGTCGATTAGTTTACATATATGAAGGTTTTTAATTCACGATTTCTAAAAATCTGAAAATTCATAATCTGTTACATTGTGATAATTTTTTTTCCTGATTTAACACTTTAAAAATGGAAACGATGCCACATCACGTTGTTGCCCTGCTGCTTTCTGCAGTGTTCCAGTGATCATGTAGTCTGCAGGGGCATGTAGTTGTTCAGTGATAAACAACTGTTTACAGATGATGTGCATCATTGTGATTGTGAAAAACAGGCAGCATTAACAGGGAAGGCAGAGAGCCGAAGGTAGTAATAAAGCTGTTTTTTTTAATTTGCTTGAATTATTATTATTATTATTATTTTTTTACCCAGAATTCACACTCCAGGTAAACCAGTAAAATTGCTGAAGCTCCCTCAGTGGGGCTGCCTCAGTGGTTCACTTAGTAAGGCTGCCTCGGTGGGGCTGCCTCGGTGGGACTGCCTCGGTGGGGCTGATACTGTTGCGCACTGTGGATCTTGGGTTTGTAAAATTAGTTCATCTGACTCGATAAAGCCGAGTTGTTTGTCTCACTAGACGTTGACTCATTTGTGCCAAATCAGTATAACTAAGCCCGTGTTCAGACTGCAGGCAAAAACGGTTTGTTTCACAGATTTGTTCTTTGGGACATGATCAGATTCTCTGTTTAGACTGGCAGCCCGAATCAGACACATTGTTGACCTGTCTGCATCGGTTGCCATGGTAACAATGCCAGTGGCTTGCATGCAGTACGATATTTTCTTACATATCACCCTGTTTCTGTACACTCCCTCTCACTTTGTCTGTACTGATGCATTTTGTTCTCTGTCCAGGGATTACTGTTCATTTACATACTGCACTTAAGCCAGCTGCTCTTCATGAAAACACGGTTCATTTAGCCACACTTTTACAGACCTTCTAAAGGAATTCTACAAACTTTCTAGAAGAAAATCATTTTTTATATTTCCATCTCCATTTCTTCTCGCTTGTTCTTCAACCATGAACAAAGTGTTCAAAGTCTCATGGTATGGGATCATGTGGACTGGAACTTCCACATCTGGTTTGCAAGTGGCATATTGGACTGTTTGAAACCCAGTTCGAGTGCGTAGTGCGTCCAGAGTGAGACACATCTTTAGGAATCTGATTTCCAGCCACCTCTGGATGTGGTTCAGATCGGATTTGCAAAAATCAGATTCATTGTAGGTTGTTTTTCTTGGTTAGGCTATATGAAAGCAATCTGATCCCAGTCTGGATATGCCAGGAATCAGATCAGATTTGGCTGGCAGTCTGAACAAGGTCTAATTCAGTTGACCCAGTAAAGGTGACTTTGTTGAAAGTGACTCGGGTAAGGTTAAATTTGGCTTAGCAATGTTCAAATTGTGTGTGTGTGTGTGTGTGTGTGTGTGTGTGTGTGTGTGTGTGTGCATAAAAGATGCAGTGTAATATAAAAGATTATTTGTCTGTCTGTCCATCTCTCTATCTGTTTGTCTGTCTCACTGTCTGTCTGTCTAGCTGTCTTGCTTTTTGTTTTGTCTATCTTTCCACCTACTGTACAGTAGTTGTCTGTCCATCTGTTTATCTTTTGTCTTTCTATTTAGCTGTTTTGTCTCTGTTGGTCTGTTTATCTCTCTATCTACAGTATCTTGTCCACATAGCTGTCTTTCTATTTAGATTTGTTTCTCTATATTTCAGTCTTTTTTTATTTTACCCTGTCTTTCTGTCCAGTTTGTTTTCCATCTGTTTAACTGTCTGACTATTTAGTTGTCTCCCTATCTATACAAGTCTGTCTCTACCTATTCATCTGATTATCAGTCCATTCATTCTGTTTTTCTGTCTGTTTATCTGTGTGGATTACAGTTTAGACATCAGTGCTCTGAACATCTCTCTCCTCTCCTCTCTCTCTTTCTCTCTCTCTCTCTCGTTTGTTGTTTTTAGACGGAACTTCTTATTCTCTCTTCATCCCCACCTCTTTAGTTTAGACTTCTCTGTCAGCAGAAGACTGAGGGCTGAAAACCAAACCCTAATCCTCAGAAAGCTCCTCTCACTCTGCCTAATCTCTACTGCACCGCCCTGAGAGATCCCGCAGACTGCTTAGCCCTGCTGCTGTTCTGTGTCTGTGTCTGTGTGTGTGTGTGTGTGTGTGTGTGTGTGTGTGTGTGTGTGTGTGTGTGTGTGTGTCTTTGTGAGACACATGAGCACTGTATTCTTTTCCAAAAACACCTGGCACACCTACAGGATTACGGAAATATTTACAAGTGTATGTTTAGGAAAATACGGGGCACATGACCCGGATGGACAAATTTGACTAGCCTATCAAATTACATCATCATACTGTATGACATCATCCTTATAGGTTTACCTACATAGCATTAAGCTGAGTTCCTTCTGAGCTCAGCAGTTGACTCTACAAATCAGCTGAGGTTTGCAGGTTTGTACAGGTGAAGTCTGCTTTCGTGAGTTACAATTACAAAAACGTTGTAGTGCTCACTTGTACAGAAAAAAAACTACCTAATTACGCTCAATTGCATCACAGATTGGGACGGGGCTACAGATACAACTAATGGAATTGCTTTAGCAGGGTTTCTGCTCATGGTTCCTGCTCATGTTTCCAATCATAACAGGAATTAATTATGCACTCTTTGTGTGTGTGTAGGAGAAGACAGTCAGGATCTGGGTCCCCCTCCGTCCGTGGACGAGGCAGCCAACACCCTAATGACGCGACTCGGGTTCCTGCTCGGGGACAAAATGGCCGAGGGGTCAGACAGAGCCACATACGGCTTTGAGGAACCGGAAGAGTGTCAGGTATTTTATACAAACACATGCACGCGCACACACACACACACACACACACACACACATACACACACAGCACTGGTAATGCAGCCCAATCTCAAGTCCAATCTAGGCTCAATACACAAATCAGACGTAGACAGATGAGTCAGTGGGGCAAAATGTCAGAAAACAAAATGAGCTACATGATCAAAGACTCATTTTTTCTCTTAAGTTGAAGTAATTTGACTTTACTAGCACGAAAAGCGAAGAAAATGCTCCATCCAAATTCCTAATTTTTATAATCAGGAATGCCTCCTCAACCCTGTGTTCTGCAAGTAACGTGAAGACAACATGGCCGCCCGCAGGATCAGCTTTAGCTCAATCAACACACTCTGACCTGTTCAATCTTTCACACTGACGCTACAGGTCTCCATGTTTCCAGTTGGTATTATTTTTTGTCCACCGGAAAAATGTTGCCGTGGATTGATTGGAGTGTGTGTTTAAGACCGCAGCTCCAGCGCAAACGCCAAGAAGCCAAGTCCTCCTTCGGACAACGAACACGTCCCGGATGATTGACTACATCTGGGGTAAAAGGGGAACTTTGTGTAAATGAGATTTTCCGCTGACTTGAAAATCCGGGCTGTGTTTTATTCCTCCGAAGGTTTGCGTTACATTCCCGATGATGGGGTCGGCATTCTGGAGCCGGTGTGGCTGCAGCAGGAACGTTTAGACAGCCGAGAATGTGGGTCAGCTTCCAGCCACACACACACACACACACACACACACACACACACACACACACACACACACACACACCAGTGGGCTGGAGCTGAGCTTCAGGAACTGAACTAGCATGTAGACATGAGGATTGTGTGCGTTTCGAATCCGATCAGATTCAGGGCTCCATGACTTGGTGCTTCTGTTTGGAGTTGTGAGTCAGAAATCAAATTCATGTCATCAATTTTAGTCGCATATCAGAGCTTCCCATCCAATCAGAGTCAGGGCTCGGTCTCACAAATCCAAGTTTACAAATTGGTGACTCTTTGGAGTCATGACACCTGAAGTTTCTGTTTAGAGTCAAAGAAAGAAGTCTTGAAGAAGTTTTGAATCCGATCAAAGTTTTGGAGTCACAAATTAAAGTTTGCAACTTGGTTCTCTGTACAAGCTCATTAGTCATGAATCGAGGTTATGAATCGGAGTAAAGAATCAAAGCATCTGTGCAATCAAAGACATAAATGGGAGTTACTAATTGGAGTTTTGAGTCAGACGCCAGAGTCAGGCTGTTTGGAATCATTAATATGAATCTCATTTTTGAGCTTCGAATCGGATCAGAGTTAGGGCTCGGAGTTGTGAAATAAAGATTGCAAATTGGTTCTTCTGTTCAGGATCATGAATCGTGAATCAGAGTCGTCATTTAAAGTTATTAATAAGAGATACATAACAGAGCTTTAAATCAAATAAAAGTCAGTGCTCTGTGTTACAAATCAGGCGCCAGAGTCAGGATTTAAAATCACAAATCAAAGCTTCTGTTTGGCATCATATAAATCTCATTTCTGAGCTTTGAATCGGATCAGAGTCAGGGCTCAGAGTTGCAAGTCAAAGTTTGCGAATTGATGCTCCTGTCATGAATCAGGGTCATGAATCAGATCGGTTTCAGGGTTTGAGGTCACAAATTAAAGTTTACGAATTGGTTCTTTTTCAGGACCACAAGTCATGAATCAGAGTCGGATTTCGAAGAAGTTCTTGGATTGTGGTTCCACTTTGTGTGATGTGGTTAGTTTCTCTCCTGTTAACACAGCAGATATACGATCAAATCACTTTTAAACAGTCATGATGTAAAATAGGTGACTAAGGTTACTTCCTCTGTACTGCCCTGACTCGGCTCTCGCTCGGCTCTCGCTCGGGTTTCAGGTTTTAATGTCCTGCTCCTGTATGAAGGAGTGGGTACAAGAAGCCAACTGTATGAAGTCATCATTAATACAAACTCACGGATCAGTCCAGAGAGACGTATGTGAACTCACTGAACTCTCCTCCTCCACTCCCCATATTGCTCCTCATTCAGCTCAAACTCTCTTCTTTCACTCACCCTTCAACTCACACACACATCTCTCTTTCCATATGGCTCTTACGTCTACTTAAACTCTCTCTCTCTCTCTCTGTCTCTGTTTCTCTCTCTGTCTATCAGCGCATAACATCCATATTTTGTAGCTAGACGTAGCAGATTTCATCCCTCTAAAGATGAATGTGCTAATCTCTTCATCTCTCGTTTGCATTTCTTTAAACTGAATTTCACTGGATTTCATTCCATGCATTTGAGTCGCAGTGGAAAAATCCAGCAAGGTCATAAAAAAAAGAGAGAGAGAGAGAGAGATTGTTTGCAGAAGTGTGCTGCTCTCAGCATAAAGATGGGATGACTGTAGAGCATTTCATGCTGGTCAGCACTAATTCACTTTGTGTGTGCATGTAAGTGTGTGTGTGTGTGTGTGTGTGTGTGTGTGTGTGTGTGTGTGTGTGTGTGTGGAAACCCACACCATGCCTCTGTGAACTACATGGCCGAGGTCATGCCTGAGGTGTGTTACAGCTTACAGTTGTCAAACGCCATTAAGCATAATTAAAAAGAAAACAGAGTGTGTATGAACACACTTATACACAGTCATACAGACAACCAGTAGAAAGTTCTGCTTAAATTAAAAGTGCATTGTCAGCGAATGCAGTACTGAGAGATACGAGCTGAAATATTATATTCAGGTATTTGGTGGTCTATGGTATATGTAAGAATTGCGCTTTGCTGCAAATATTGGTAAAACAAACTACAGTATTAAAAGTTGCCTTGGAAGCCTCTTGATTATGAATAATCATTTTATGTAATAATGATTTAGCGAGCGTAATCCCAAACACCAGCGATCTTCCAGTGTCGCTTCAGTTAAAACTCACATCTTCGCCCTTGTCTTGTCCTCAGGCTGTTTCCATGACCCAGAGAATCAGTCCATGTTCCAGCCTTGCCAGCAGCTCCGCGTCGCCCCCTGCTGGCAGCCCCTGCTCCACACTCCCTGCTGGAGGTCAGGGCAGCGGCGGCGCCTACGGCTCCATCACGAGTCCCACGTCGACGCTGGAGAGCAGAGACAGCGGCATCATTGGTGAGTCTCATTCTCCAAGCATCCTGTTTCTCTTCTACCTTCTTATCAACATTTAAATAAACACAAGCTGATTGTGGATGTCTGTAAGCTAATACACACCAAACGGGGAGGTTAGCCATTTCCAGTTCTAGGAAGAAAGATATTTGTAGATGTTTTGCGAAAGGCAAGACTTACCTACATGCACACTAATACCGAGTTTAGCAAAAGTGACAAGCTTTGCATTTCCTCTCTCTTAGCCACACTGACTAGCTACTCGGAGAACGCGGATCGAAGCGGGAAGCACGGCGACGCCTCACGCCTCAAACTGCGCCAGACGGGGAAGTCTTCAGGGGGAGACTCCTTCCTATACCGCGTGGACGAGAACATGGCCGCCTCCACGTACAGCCTCAACAAAATCCCAGAGAGAAGCCTGGAGCACTCCGCCTCCCACTCCGCCCAATCCATCCCCCTCTACCTCATGCCCCGCCCAAACTCTGTGGCCGGTAAGTGTGCTTTGGGTTCTGCCAGATGAAATGTAGGATTCGAGGCATGTTTTATGATTTCCTTTAATTCGGTGTAAATGTTAAAAGAGAGACGGCACGGTGGCGTAGTGGTGAACACTGCGGCCTTGCACCTCCACGGTCGATGGTTCGATTCCTTCCACGTGGGTCCATGTGTTTTTACTTTTTCGTGTTCCCCCAGTGCTTGGTGGGTTTCCTCCAGGTATTCCAGTTTCCTCCTACAGTCCAAAGAGGTTAAATGGCTTTCCCAAATTGCCGGTAGTGTGTGAATGAGGGTGTGATTTGTGTGGTGTGTGCGATGAATTGGCACCCTGTCCAGGGGTGTACCTGGAATGGGCTCCGGGCTTCCTGTCACCCTGTATAGGATGAGCAGTATAGAAGGTGCATGGATGTTAAAAGGGTAGTTTTCAGGATGAAATGACAGAACTGGTAGCACAGACAGTCCTCGCTGAACAGCTCTTCACCATCAGTCCTTCTTCATTGTTCATTCCTCACAAAGAATAAAGCACCGCTAGCGATACAGGTGGAGCTGTCATACTGCGAGTTGCAGACTTGCATTTTGAAGGTATCAGGCTGAGGGATGAGTAGATAAGAATTAAAGAATGAATGGAAGATAAGAACCAGGATTAGACAGACGCAGATCTTCAGCGTTCAGGCCTCGGAGATGCTGATCCAACAGCAGCCTGCGAGCGAGTGTGGGTTTATCCTCAGCCTCAACTTAGAAAAGAAAGCTGAGAAAAGAATTACTGCGTGCAGATCTCATTCCGTACGTGTCAGTGTGTTTGGTTAAAATCGTCGGCCTTGTTGTATCAGGGCTTCTGCATTCCTCATGAGAAAAGCTGGCTTCGATGGACTTCGAAGCGAAGGGACGTCGTGTGGAGGTGGCGCCGCACACAACAGCCGGGCACCGTCAAACACGCCAGGTGTGCTGTGTTACAAAACTCCTTTTGTTCACTGGGCTCGTGTACCACCTGCTTCTCTTGTTTTTCTCTCTACAAATATAGAACCAGTTCTTCCTCTTATTATAGTGTATCAGTTTATATTAGTACAGTAGTTTCAGAAACACTTGCGCCATGCCTTTCTCTGACAGTTGTAGTACTTGTTAAGAGCGCCACCTGCAGTACTGGAGCACTCTCCAGTGTTTAAAGTGTTTGGTTTGGTTTCTCGCTCAACTCTAAGCAGATGTACTGTAAGCTCCATATCGAATATGCTGTCTTTACACTAGTAGCATCATGACGTACATACTGTAGAAGTCAATAGTGGACTTTAGTGGACTCATTGATGAAGTTGATTAGCGGTGGAGTTAAGCTAATCAGTCTTTCACTGAACGCTTTTTCAATCACACTGATTGATGTGATGTTTAAGCAGTTTTCTTAAAGTTTGAACAAAAATGCTGCCAATGTGAACGCAGGCTTAAAGTGGTTGTATTTGTGGTTTGCTAAATTTGTTAAAAGTTTTTTATGAGATTTTTTAATAAGAATTTCTAAGCTCTTGTAACGAGAGGGAGAATGCTGCATTTCAACACTAAGGCCGGCTTTTATATTAGATTCCGAGTTGCTCTGCATCACTTGCGCGCTCTCTCTCCGTCTCTCTCTCTCTCTCTCTCTCTTTCTGCGTGAGCTGAAACCCGAGATCGCTCTGACATCATCGTGTCAGTGTCGTGTGCAGTATCGGTTATCAGCCCTGATCTTCTCCAGCTCACCCTCGGCTTACCCTCAGACTCACTCTGACTCTTTTCCTGTGATTAGTTTTTGCGTCGTTTTACAGTGTGATCAGAGATTGTCTGAAACTAGCGAAGAAACTTAATGCAGACACTGATGTGAGCTGAGTGAAAACTCTAGGTCATACAGTAGTGTGGGATTGCTTGTTTTGCCGCTCTTGACTACATGGTTTGGACTCCTGTCCTGTTGTAATGCCATGCAGGATTTCAACTGTGTCATGGTTTTAAATGTCATGTAATAACTGATTATCTCCATCATACGGTGAATAGAATTCGGTGAAGTGTCTCAGATTACACTCCGGTGTGGAAACGGTCATGAATAAGTAGTTTTCCGATATTAAAATGTTTTCCGTCAGTGTAAGCTTTTACAACCTACAATAATAATAATTCACAGTCCATGGGCCCACAGCCTTTCCCCCAAGGTAGGGACATCGGACCTGACGTTAATAGGAGTAGACTCTAATTGGATTTAATGTGTGCTTGATTTGAGTAACTCAACATGAGAAGTAGGACTTTGGACTTGATTTGACTGACAGGTCAATGACTTTGGATTTGGACTTTAAGTTGCCGCGCATAGACTTCGGACTTGGCTTGGACTCGACTGGAGTAACTGTAAAGGGGATTTGTGCTTGAATTGTACTTGCAACTGACTTGGACTCAATTTGAGTGGCAGCATATAGACTTTGGACCTGACTTACAGTAATATCACGTTCCGTGGCGGTGTAGAGACTCAAACTGACTATGGATTTGACTTCATGTCCGCGGACATGCATTAGACTCGATGCTGGCCGAGTCATTGACCTTGGACTAGATTAGGAGGTGAGGTTAAGTAACTCCATGCCCACACTGTTGTATTTAATCTGAGTGAGGTGGTGGTGCTGAGGTCACAGCAGCGAGGAGAGATTTGATCTCACCTTCATGCTCTCTCTCGTCTGAAATGAATCACCGCGAATACACTACACACACTGCTCGCAGGTTGTGTTGTGAGCGTACACACACACACATAAACACGCAATACCACTCAGCACAAAATTATTTAACCAAAGCATTATACAGTACATTACAACTTAAAGACTCGTGCGGTTCTCGTATTTAAATCTCATCGCTACTGTAACTGCTGAAATTGTTAAATGTGTGAATTGTTAAATGTCTGTCTGTGTGTCTCAGCTACGAGTTCTGCTCACCTGGAAGACCTGGCGTATCTGGACGAGCAGCGCCAGGCTCCGTTGCGGACGTCGCTCCGGATGCCTCGCCAGAACTCCGGCGCCGGAAGATCCGGGAATGACCTGAGAGGTGTGTGTGTTTGGGTATACAGTATGTGTATATGTTCTCTGTCCATTCATATACTCGCTGCTTCTCTTCATTGCCCGTGGTGTTTGTGCTTCATCATGCATATGACAGACTGATCCTCAGACCATCTCTCTCTCTCCGTCTCTCTGTCTCTGTCTCTGTCTCTCTTTCTGCTGTCCTGCACTAACAGCCTCCACAAGCATCCCTGCCTGGCAGTCTAACTCATGTAAGTGCTGCTTTGCTCTTCTGCTTACATCCACTAATTAACACACACTAATACACACTGCAGCTCTGTCTCTCCTTCTGCCCATGACAATCCCGATCACTGCAGTTAACTCGAAAGATTTTATTTTATTTTTTAAATATGCGGACCTTTGTACCAAGAATGTTGGTGTTCTTAATATTTTGTCAGAAAATGCAAACCATAATTCTAATAACGATGATGATGATGATGATGATGATAAAGATCCTACATAATTCATATCTAGAAGAGTGATTAATTAACACAGTCAGCAGTATGCGCATAGCAATGACCATGATTATTTGTTTATTCAGCGCATGCCTTTCTTTCTCCGTAACCATGGCGACCGCGAGGTGACGGCCGCCGCGTGTCGTTTCCGATTTCACTGTTTCCAGCCCGTCTTTGTTCTCAAGCAGTCTCGGATCAGATGTGTGGCATTTCACAGCACAGCGCAGGCTTGCGTAAGCCCCAGGCTGCCATGCTGTTTGTCCGCTTCAACCTGCCTTCAGCTGCCATCTAGTGGTGAAGCAGCATAGTAACTCAGGAGATAAATCAAATTTTATTGTACACAAAATATCACACCTCTGACACCAGAGCACTAAATATGAGATGAAACAACATATAAAATCTGAAACAAAAACAAGAACTGAATAAAAATTTTTAGAATACATGCATTTTCTCTATTTTAATCTCCAGCCCATGTCCATGCTCTGATTTATTTATAAGCTCATCACATCAAGTTTGCTCATCTTATCTTTGACTTATTTCCCATGATGCAGTGCGGTTCGCACCATACCGTGCACCAGACATTGCCCTGAAGCCGCTGCTGTTCGAGGTGCCGAGTGTGACGCCTGACGCAGTGTTCATGGGACGGGAGTGGCTGTTCCAGGAAGTGGACGCTCATTTGCGCAGCGGTGACATCAGCAGTCGGGGCGTGATCATCGTGGGCAACGTGGGCTTCGGCAAAACCGCCATCATCTCTCGCCTGGTGGCTCTGAGCTGCCACGGCAACCGTGTGAGGCAAATCGCCTCAGACAGCCCGCACGCCTCACCCAAACGTGAGTGTTGTGTGTGTTGTATGGGATTTTACATCATCCTCACTCTCATTGTCCCTGTCTGTCTTCCACTGTCTCTTTCTCCCTGTCTGCCTCTCATTGTCCCACTGTTTATTTCTCTTTCTTATTGCCCCACTGTCTGCTCCTTATTTCTCTTCCTCTCTGTCTCCCCTCTATTCCTATCCCGTTGTTTGTCTCACTATTGTTCGCCCACTGTTTTATCCCTTATTTCTCTTGTCTCTTTCTCTCTCTTTCTCTCATTGTCCCATCTTATTTTTTCTGCCTTTGTCTTTCACCCTGAACATTCTCCTTTTTTTTTTGTCTGACTTGTCCTTATCTTATTCCATTCTCTGTTCTCTATTCTTTCTCTCTCTCTCTCTCTCTCTCTCTCTCTCTCTCCCCCTCTCTCAGACGGCGACACGTTGCCTCTGAGTCAGCCTCAGTCGGCTCACGGGACACTGGTTGGAGGCAGCAGTTGCCCCGGGACTCCTGAGATGAGGAGACGGCAAGAGGAGGCGCTCAGGAGACTCGCGTCTCAGGTCAGCTCCATGTCTCCCTCACCCTAAAACACATCACTGAGACCATTGACATCCAGATGTTCCTTTCCTGCTCGTGTAAATCAGTACATGAGGTTCTAACGCACGTGATCCCTGACCTTCATGCTCAGTGTACAGTAATCACAGCGTACAATAATCATAACGCTGATGCTGATTTGCGTTTTGCAATTGGACCAGAAACGTCAGGAACCATTGTTCATGATAATCAGATTGTTGGACATTGTAGTCATTTTAGGAAGGGCATCCTGGAGAAAAAAAATGAGGTAAATTTGATATATGTGGACCAAATGGTGTGGTGTTGGGGCGACCCCTAATGGGAGAAGACGAAAGCGCAACAACACTAAGATTCAACTGATCTAATCCGATTCCTAAATAAAGCACCAGGTGAAATCATTATTCCAAATAATGTTTACAAAAGTCAAGTACATTAGCAAGAGTTATTAAAAGAATAGCACTTGATTCAGCATGTACTATCATCATCATCTGTGTAAGAACTAATCTCAGGTATAATTCACTAATTGGAATTTATGTGGAGTTGTGTGTCTGTGTGTATGCAGGTGGTGGCATATCACTACTGCCAGGCGGACAACGCCTACACGTGCCTGGTGCCGGAGTTCGTACACAACATCGCAGCGTTGCTGTGTCGAGCTCCTCAGCTGCAAGCATACAGAGAGCTCCTGCTGCGACAGCCACACCTCCAGAGCCTGCTCAGCCTGCGGTCCTGCGTCCAGGAACCGATCACAGCCTTCAACCGCGGCCTGCTCGAGCCTCTGCATGCGCTGCACAGGGGTGTGTATATACTGTATACACACACACGGGGTCAAACTACAGCATTTTACAAACATTCTCTATACTGAGCTCTTTGTGTTAATGCTAACATCAGTGAGCAAATAATTGCTGAGTCATTGACTGAGTTTTGTTCTGTTGGCAGGCATGTACAGTAACTAGCGAGCTAGATGTAGCGTTAGGTTAGCATAGACTAGCATGAGGTCAGCACAGACTGGTGTGAGGTTAACAAATACTGGAATGATATCCAGATTAGGCTATGCTAACATCAACTTACAGTCTTAAGTTGATGTTAGCATAGCATAGCTGGTTGGTTGGTGCAGTGTTAGCATAACTAGGCATTAAGGCTAAACTTTTCCAACTGCCCTAACTTGACTGTTTGTTTTAGGATGTATAGGATAGATTAAGATGACCTTAGCATACACTAGCATAGGCTAAATCAGTCTAAGGCGTCTCTTTATAACATGCTAAACCTTTCTTTTAATGTATTTGTAAGTTTGTGTCTCACAGTAAACGTTTGTATCATTGTCCTGTTTCAGAGCGTAAGGTGGCATGCGATGAAGATCTGATCGTCCTCATCGACGGCCTGAACGAAGCTGAGTTCCACAAACCGGATTACGGCGACACAATCGTCTCCTTCCTATGTAAAACCATCGAGCGTTTCCCTCCATGGCTCAAACTAGTGGTGACAGTCAGGACCTCGCTACAGGTGAGAAAATAACATCCTGATTTTGCAATGTTGGCATCACTTAAAGTGATGCTAATTATTTTAACTGGTCTTAAGTGTCATTGTTTTAGCATGTTAGCATAGACTAGTGTGTTGAGCATACACTGGCAGCTAGTTAATGTATGCTAGGATGATGTTAGCATAGATTGTTAGATGCTTCTAACATTAAGTTACTAATTAAAGTTAAAGTTAGCATAACTACCAACACAACATTTAAACCCTGCTCCCTTCTCTCTCCTCCTCTGTCAGGATGTTACTCGGCCGTTGCCGTTCCACCGGATCTCTCTGGATCGCCTGGACGAGAGTGATGCCATCGACTCGGACCTGCAGGGTTACATCCTGCACCGCTTGAACTCCAGCCCAGAGATCCAAAACAACGTGGCGCTGAATGGAAAGCTGGACAACGCCGCTTTCGCCAAACTTAGCGCTCACCTGAAGGGCCTGAGCCGTGGCTCGTACCTATATCTAAAGCTCACGTTGGACCTGATCGAAAAGGGCTACCTGGTCCTAAAGAGCTCCAGCTACAAGGTCAGCTTGTGTCACGCATGAGCATGTTCTTAGCATAGCTTTGTGTGAGTTTAAAGGAGAAAGATTCAGGGTTAGAAAGAAAGGTTTAACCTGTTATTAATACCTAGCATAACCTGAGATACTGTTGTGAGGTAAGTTTAGTTAGCAGAGTTATATCTGTAGTATTTGTATATTTTATGTGGTTTAGCATTTGTATTTGTTCTCATTTTGTGCTCAGGTGGTGCCGGTGAGCCTGGCTGAGGTGTACCTGCTGCTGCTGAACATGCGTTTCCCCACGCAGTCGTCGTTTGAGCGAGTGCTGCCGCTGCTCAACGTGGCCGTGGCGTCTCTGCACCCGTTGACAGATGAGCAGGCGTTAGGGGCGGTGAACGCGGGCGCCATACGCGGCACGGTGCTCCACTGGGACGACTTCCAGCAACGCGCCGAACTCCTCACACCGTTCCTCATGAAGAGAAGGGACGGCACACGCATGTTTGTCCATGCCTCCTTCAGAGAATGGCTCATCTGGAGAGAGGACGGAGAGAAGACCAAGTTTCTCTGTGACCCCAGGTCAGAGGTCAAATAGGATAATCCGATAACACTTTAACAAATGCATGATATTCTAAATAGGCGCCATTTTGGAGGCAGCGCAATGAGAATCAGAATTAATTTTCGTGGAAATTACTGACTGCAATATTAATTAGCATCACTACAGCTGATACGAGTTATCTGGCTTACTGAATATTTAACTAATGTCATGAATAATAATGTTACTGTAACATGCTTGTGTGTGTGTGTGTGTAGGAGTGGACACACTCTGCTGGCTTTCTGGTACTCACGACAGGATGGCAAACTGAACCGTCAGCAAACCATCGAGCTCGGACACCACATTCTCAAAGCACACATCTTTAAGGTACACACACACACACACACACACACACACATGCACATTTTACATTTAGAATCACAGGATGATGTTTTGATGGAGTGTTTATTTCCCCACAGGGGCTGAGTAAGAAGGTCGGGGTTTCCTCGTCTGTGCTGCAGGGATTGTGGGTGTCGTACAGTACAGAGGGTCTGTCTGCTGCTCTCGCATCCCTGCGTAACCTATACACCCCCAACATCAAGGTAACATCAACCATGCATCACCAACATCATCAGCAACACCACGTCCCTGAAAACATCAGCACCATCACCGTCTCACCATCACTAAGCCCCCATCACTAACACCATCTTACCAACACAAACACCACCTGACATCATCATCTACCCATCACTAAAATCACTGCCATCTCACCATCACCAACCTCACCATCACTAACACCGTCACTAACACCAACACCAGTCTAGTGTTAGCTAGACCATTCTTATCTCATGTGCCAATCCCACTGCTTCTTACACTCACCTCTCTCTCCTTCTTTGATATAGGTCTCTCGTCTGCTCATTCTGGGCGGAGCCAACGTTAACTACCGTACAGAAGTGTTGAACAACGCTCCGGTTCTGTGCGTGTATGCACACCTGGGTTATATGGAGATGGTGACACTGTTGCTGGAGTTTGGCGCTGATGTTAATGGAGCATCAGAGAGCGGCCTCACACCACTGGGCTACGCAGCTGCCGCTGGTCACCTGGCCATCATCACCACCCTCTGCTCCAAAAACGCCAAGGTCAGTAGTGGGGGTGAGAGCAGTTCCCATTTAACAGTGGAATAATGACTCTACTGTACTGCGATCCTCCTGATAAATATAAACACTCTTACTAAAATCCAGGGAGGGTAATGCTGATGGACAGAAAGATGTATGGTTGGGTTTGTAAAGGGGTAATAGGTGAATGGGTTGTAGTAGTAACGGATGATTGAAAGGATGGATAAACAGTTCCATAAAAACTGGAATGGATGGATCAGTGGATTTATAAAGAATGGATGGATGAAAAATTTGTGTGTGCAGGATGGATGGATTGATGGATCTATTAATAGATGGTTGGGTAAAATGTTGGGTAAAATGTTTTTTAAAGATTGAATTATGGATTGTTAGATGGATTGATTGATGTTGATTGTTGAAGATGTATCAGTAGCTGATTGGGTGATTGGCTCAGTGTGTTAAAGCTCTGAGTTACTGATTAGGAGGTCGGCGGTTAGAGTCCCAGGTCCGCCAGGTTCCTGCTAATGGGCCTTTGAGCAAGGCCCTTAACCCTGTCTACTCCAGGGGCTCCATATAATGCCTGACCCTGCGCTCTGACCCCAGTCTATTAACAAAAAGTTAGGATATGCGAAGAATAAAGTATTTTACTGTGCAAGAATGTATATGTGACGAATAAAGACTGAACTTAAAAGTTTACTTAATATGTACGATAGATAGATAGATAGATAGATAGATAGATAGATAGATAGATAGATAGATAGATATTTGAAGCTGGATTAGTAAATGGTTGAGTAATAGACAGGTAGACAGATTGATTTGATTGATTGATTGATTGATAGTTGAAGATGGATAAGTAAATGGTTGGTAAAAATTTTGTAACAATGCATTGATGGATGGATGGAATTGGAGATAGATTGATATGGTCAGGTCAAGCAATTTTTAAGGAATGAAGAATGGATGTAGTTGATAGTTGAAGAGGGATGGATGGATGGTTGGGATGGATAGATTTTGTAAGGAAGGATAGACAATTGGATTTGACACATGGTTGGGTAAATGGATTTGTAAAAATGCATAAATGTATGGATGGATAATTGAGTGGATGGATAATGAGTACACCGCTGAAAGAATTAGTGAACGATAGATGGATAATGCCGTTTCACTTCTTCAGTATTTTGTTCTCTTTATAATTAATCTTTGAGTTGCAGAAGATTTTATGATTATAAAGCGTGTGTGTGTGTGTGTGTGTGTGTGTGTGTCTGCATACCAGGTTGACCACGTGGACAGGAACGGTCAGTGTCCTCTGGTGCACGCTGCTCTGAGAGGACACCTGGAGGTGGTGAAGTTCCTGCTGGAGTGTGACTGGAGCTCTGATGCAGCATTCAGCAAAACACAAGCTCTACAGCAGGCACTTATTGCAGCAGCTAGCATGGGTTATAATGAGGTACACTCACACACACACACACACACACGCATGCACTCATAGACACACAGCATACAGTAGATCATGTACTCACGCAGGTGTTTGTGTGTGTGTAGATCGCATCATATCTACTGGACCTTCCAGAGAGAGACGAGGATGAGGAGGAGAGCCCTCACATCAACAGCTTCGACACCCTGTGGGGGGAAACAGGTGTGTGTGTGTATGGCTGTGTGTGTGTGTGTGTGTGTGGCTGTGTGTGTGTGTGTGTGTGGCTGTGTGTGTGTGTGTGTAGCTGTGTGTGTGTGTGTGTGGGTGTGTGTGTGTGTGTCTGTGTGTGTGTGTGTGTGTGTGTGTGTGTGTGTGTGT
>JAOVVB010000030.1:1089527-1099818 GCA_028570985.1 Heterobranchus longifilis
AAATATTTACACATTAAGTTTACTGAAAGTAAAAACAGTTGAAAGTCAGAGGACGTTTCTTTTTTTGCTGAGTGTATGTGTAATGCCAGTCTGTGAACACACAGGGGCGATGTTTGAAAGCATTGTACAGCAGCAAACTTGAGTTTCATCTAATAACTTTCGTCTAATAATAATGTTTAAAAGCCTGCTTCACCTAGTCAAGATTAGCTCAGGCACTTTGTTGCTTTGCGTGTCTCCTGTGATGTCATTAAACCTTTACAGACCAAAATTACCTGTTTCTGTCATTCTAATAAACTGACAAGCAGAGATTATACAGTAATAATTTAATCATCATTCCTGAATAATATTCATGCTATACTCGTACATTTTACTAGCATGTCCACTTACATACATTATTTAGATAATAATGAGGCCACAAACCCTACAAAGTGCATTATGAGAATTCTGTAGTCTCTAGGGCATGTCATTAAACCTTAAAGCAGTGGTGCATTGTGGGATGTGGTGAATAAATTGTGCACTTTGTAGTGAGTCAGGATTTAAAAATTTACTGTTTCTGTGGTGACACACACATCAGAACAGACTCATGAAAGTCCTTGACGATACACAATCAAGATGCATTATGGATGTTTTTTCCCAAACTGAACGAGGCTTAGGCACAGTTTGAAATGTGGAAATCCTCTGCATCCTGCACAGACCTTTAATCACAACTCTGATCAATATACAAGACCAAGGAGGATAAAGAAGAAAGCTTTGTTTTATTACTTTTGATTCCCTTTTTAAATGTAAACACTTAACAAGAAATATTTTATTGGAATCTTAAACGTAATCATAAAATTGAAAAGTAAAAATGTTTTATTTGTTATGAATGATGTCTCTCTGCCCACTAGGCTGCCACACCCACACTTTGGGAAACAATGATCTAGAGTGCGTTACTTGGACATGATCCTCTAGGGTGTGGTTTTGGAGGGTGGGGTGTGTGTGTGTGTGTGTGTGTGTGTGAGAGAGAGAGAGAGAGATGTTCTTCACTGGTGTAAGATGGAAAACTAAATGATAAATGGAGTAATTGCCCTATATGTTATTGATTATGACTGAAAAAAAATATTTTGTTAGATCTTCAAAGATTCAAGTTAAACTGCTGATTTAACATTAGGTTGAATGTAAAATCATGTTTTTACATCGGGATTTAACATTACACTACAAACTACCTAACTTCTCATTGCAGAAGCTGCTGGCTTTTTTTTCTGTTGTTGTTGCTCATGTTTGTTTATAACTTACTGACGTTACACACCGTCAAATGAGAGCTTTCCGAAAATTATGAGTTTCCAACCGGTAATCACGAGCTCAATGGTTTTTACTCGTACAGCTAAAAACTCATTACTTGTAAACACAACATGACATGGATATATAATTATAATTATTTCACTATTATTTCCAGAAAAATGTTGTGCTATTACAACATTTTTAAACTTACTGTAGAGATCTAGAACACACTTATAGGCTCTAATAAAAGTCAGTTTGCAGTAATTAGAGCTTCAAAAACACGAAGGCTGACGTCACCATGTTGTCTGATATCAATTCAATTGTTTTTTTTTGTGCCACAGACATTAGAAAATCCAAGAACTCTGTAAGATTTTTAAAACTTTCCAAGGGTGTAGTTAACTTTAAGATGAATATGAAAAGATAAGAACATCTAAAATAGTGCTGCACAATTAATTGTACACAAATCTAAATTATATAGACCTGTGCAATTGTTTACTTGCAAAAGCCTAGAAATTAAATCATTACAGGTAATGTACAGATAGTTGGGAATTTAAGAATTATTTTTTATTAAATACTTTTAAGGGGATAAATAAATGAATATTGGAAAACATTTTATCCATTATCATTTGTGCTATTATTTGTTGTTAGTCTAAAAAAAATCTAATTAAATACTAAATGGTACATTAAATAATTACACAAGTCCAATTTAATTTCACAAGTAAAATACGAATAACATTTTATTCGAATTAAAAAGAAAGACATTGAGTCAGGGGAGGGAAAATAATATGTACGACATGTCAAACGTCCTGCTGAGTGATGACTGGCAGGAGCTGTAGCCAATCAGAAGAGAGCATGAGAATGTGAGCAAATGAATTAGGACTGAAGGAGAAAATGAGATCGATATGACTGATGGAGTTTTAGAGTTTTTCTGCTTAACAGGTACTGTGTTTACTTGTTTACTAATCACATACTGTAGGGAGGTTTGTATCTTTATCCAGTAGTTTAGTATGGTAGTATATTGGTCCGTGTTTGGCTAATGGTGTGTGTTATATGAGTAATGGCATTTCTGTGCTTTAAAATGGGGTGAACTGGACAACAATAAGTTGGGCGATCATTCTGTTCACTCTTGTTGTGAGTAACTGTAATAGTCAGTGTTTATCCTCTTAACTGTAGGCAGGCGGTGTGCTTTTGTCATGGGGCTTTTCTGTAACCTGTGTATATAAAACTGTTAGATATAATGTATTTGGTAAATCAGATAAACATTATTTACTCCTCCTCAGTTTGTATATTTCAAGTCAATCAACTCTGCTTCGTTGTGCGTTCTTTTAACTAAACTTTTTCGGCTAGCACACTAAGCTAACAGACGCTAACAGACGCTTCTGCCTATCTCATATTTTTGTGTGTTTTTCTTTACGTTACGTTTGAAAACTTTTAGATGCACTTGAGTAACAGTAGGGCAATCAAAGCTTTAGCAGGCCGCGTTTGGAGTATATGTTCACTACTAACCTGTCTCTGTATTAATTAGCATGCTAGCTGTGTGCTTTACAGTGTATGTATTTAGACCTAGCGAGCTTTAATTCCTGTAACACTTCTGCATTAATACGAAATAGTGATCACCTTTAGAGTCCTGAATACTCTGGATGCTTCCAACCCACTAAATAGGACATTAGTGTATGTATAGTGTTGTCTTCTACAGCATTTAGTCCATAAAATGCAATTTTATGCAATTTAATTTTTTAAATGCAAAAATCATACATACCGCACCTTTAAATAAATATTTCTCCTAACTTGTAGATTTTTAAATATACTCGAATTAAAATATTATTTTGCCACTTATACATTCATCTGTACAGACATGAAGATGCTTTCTATTACTGAACACACACACACACACACACACACGCACAAGAACAGGAGTAAGGAGACTGTAGACTACATCATAGGAGGAGTGTTGAAGTCTAGGTGCTGTGTTAAGGCGAGCTGGGCCTGGAGTCCTCGCTCAGAGTGTTGAAATGAACAGACAGCGCCTCTTCCTCGGGGTTCGGCGGTCGTCTGAACTCTTCTCTGGTCACCACGTAGCCCACGAGGACCCCGAAACACACCAGCAACAGGCCCAGAACATTGGCCAGAACCTCCTCAGGAGCAAACGATGACCTACGACACAATAGGAGGAACACGTCAGCATTAGTACTTCATCACTATAACTAAGTGTTTTTTCCCCCTTTTTTTTCTTTTTCTTTCAGACAGAAAAAGAGAGACTGAGAAAAAACAAAAAAAACCAAATGCTTGTAATAACATACTGTACTCTTCAAATCGCTCCTCTTAAAAAAATAATGACATTTTGTTGCTTTGCAGCCTGAAATGAAGACAGACAGTTTTCGTTTTATGCAGCTGTATTTACTTTACATTAATTACTTCATGTTAAAAGTTACACTGAGTAAATAAATTTGATAAAACAAAAACTGTGTCTGTCGTCATTTCAGGCTGCAAAGCAACAAAATGTGATTATTTTAAAGGGGTTGATTCTTTTCAATACACATTGTACCTAGAGAGGTAACAGTAGAACATGTCACTGTCGATGAATTTCCTATAACAGCGAGCCCATGTGTTTTATCCCTTACTTATACTTTTACAGTACTACATTTAAACAAGATATTTTCTTCCAGAATAAACAGGTTTTATAACTGTTCCTTAGGAAACTAGAAAGTATGACAAACTATTAAAATTCAGTTTAGCAGAAGGTTGAATGTGACACAGAACTTCATTCCTTCATTTGAACCAGCTATCAGTGATAAATGTAGCTGTGTCGGTGGAGTAAGCTACCTATCTTTAGCTAATTAACTGTGTCGACTGACGATCTGTAAACTGTTTTGTTTGAATAGCTTCGGAGAGTTGAGAACCAGAGTGGCAATTATTTATGCACATTTACCTTATTACTCCAAAAAATCATTAAAACATTGACTTAAAGTTCCAGCTACTGTACAAACCAATGCACTATGCTATTAAGGATGAAACATCTGTGAACATCAGCTGTTCAGTGCTTCAGTAAAAATGGTACAAAGCTTGTTCGCTGCGTCACTGTGAATGATATTTATCAGTTGCGATCCGCAAACTCCTGAGTCACAGTGAGTCACTTTTTGGAGTGACACATCCTGCTGATGACCTCCAGCTGAAAGACTCTTGACACAATGGTGCATTTTCTGGAGCTTTCATTAGGCTCTGGTGACTCACGCTTCTCTAAATAAGCTCTTCAACTTCATACAGACTGCTGCTGCTATTACTGACTGGATACAAGTCCTGTCATAAAGCTGAATGGGAATAAAGAAAATCTAAAACAGATGCAGATAGATGAGTGGCAAATGTGGAGCTGCTATGAATTCTGCCTAGAGACCCCAAATTCGCTGCTCATCTCAATTCGAGATCATACATACAGTATGTGCCTTATAGACGGGAAATCAGTTTGTATACAACTTTCAGTATACAGCATTCCATATTATGCCAAAACATTTGCCGATGTACTCACAGGCCACTGAAGACAACTTTTTCTGAGATCCCAATGAGGGAGGAACCCACTGCCATGGCCAGGAGTACCAGGCCAAAGAATACATGCAGTGGCAGGTACCATCTCCGTAGCACTGATGATGCCCAGGGAAACAGGAAAAAGCCCAATCCCAGTAGCCACTGCACAGGAAATCAGAAATAAAACACACCTCAAATTAAATTGAACAGTTTAGTTTACACAGAGTACACTGTTTTCCTAAAATAGCCAGTCAGCAACATTTGGTCAGGAGTATGACTGAAAAATAACACAAGGTACTTCTGATGTAGACAAGGACTGGATGGTCAAGTAGATTGTAGTCCACATGTAGTAAGGATGAAAGATCAGGTAAGGGGTAGTTCGGGTTAAATGAACAGGTGTGGGTTCAGGTGTAAGTAAAGGGCCAGCTGTGGAGTAGTTCAGGTGTAGTAAGATTGAAATGCCAGGTGTAGGTAGTTCAGGTGTGGGGTAGTTCAGCAGAACTGAAAGACCAGTTTAGCGATAGGTAGAGACAAAAAGCCCAGCTGTGGGAATCAGTTACGGTGTAGATAAGGACTGCAAGGCCAAGTAGTTCCGGGTGTGGGGGAGGATTATAAACCCAGGTTTAATGTAGTTCAGGTGTACAGGGCCGGGTGTGAGGGTAGTAAAGGGATGAGCATCAGGTGTCAGGAAGCTGCGGTGTAGCCTAAGTAAGGAATAAAAAGCCAGAAGTTGGGGTAGTTGACATGTAACTGAGGACTGAATCGCCAGGTGTGGGGGGTAGTTATGTACACCATGAAAGCCAAGTATGGGATAGTTGAGGTGTAGGAGAGCATGAGAGCCAGGTGTGTGAGGATTCAGGTGTGGAAGGGTCACTTGTGGCTCACCTGTATGATGAAGAGGATGAAGGTGAGCATGCCACACCAGCTATGCAAAGAGTTCATGTTAGGAAAGCCGGCTTTGTTGTGAACATCAAACACGGCCACCAGACCTGTGAAAAGAGACACACCATTGTTACACTGCATCCACCTTCACAAATCCGAGTGTCTTTTCAGGTTAACTATCAGCATGGAGCATATAGAGCAGGTAAGCTAAAGTAATAAATACTGGGCTTGAAAAGTACACAAAGATCAGTTTATTTATGAATGGACTGATAAGCAGACAGTACGTACCCACAATGCTGATAATGAGCGCCATCATGTGCAGCAGAGCATGGAGGATCTTCACCGAGCGCTTACTCTCATTTCTGAACACCCGGTACACCAGCACACCTAAAATGTGGGGTACAGCAAAACGGCAGCAGGGTCAGCAGCTCCGAATCAAAGGTCAAGACTCAAATTTCATCCCTCTCTCTGATAAAGGTTAGTTCAGTGCTTTCACCATAATCTTTAACTAACACATCTGTACTGTATGTTTGTATGATTACAGTGACTAAGGCACACTTTCCTGTACTGACACTGAAAAGAGAAACTATTATTCCTCACCACTCAGAATGGCAGAAAAAAGGCAAACAAATATATGAATTAAAACATTTTTTGAAAAAATCTATTTTGGAGTCAGTGTGCCCATACGTAAATTGGCAGACAAAAGAATCACGGCACATCACTGATTTATTTTTTCCCATCTCCAGTAAACGCATACTATCTTTGTACAATTTTTTAAAATAAACTATGAATAATATTTGAACAACTGCCTTTTGATTTGATTTTCATTATAATTGAGTCCTGGGTAAAACGTTTTATTTCTTTTTTAGCACATGGAAAAATGTGTAATATTTTTATCAGTGGCAAAGACATACAGTACAAAGTATACAGGAAAAAGGCAAGTAAGGGGGAAAAAAGTTAGAGAAAAGGATGAGGGAAGTAAAGTAAAAGAAAAGGAATATTAGAAAAAAGGAAGAGGAAATGAAAGGAAATGAGACAAAAGAAAATGAAGAGGAAAGTTAAAAAGATGAGGGAAGCAAAGGAAAAGGGGAATAGGGAAAAGGACACGAGGTTAAAAAAATAGAGGTGAACCCTTTTAATACTACTAATAGAGTAAAGAATACTACAGAGCATCTAGAATAATAATATTAATTGTTATTTTAAAAAAAAAAAACTGACACATGGTCATCCCTGGCAAATTAGTATTTCTGTTTTGTGGTAACGTAATATTCTGAAGCCTTCCTGGGGGAGGAACACGTTAAACACGTCTCTCGGGTACAGAGCTGCCCTCAGGCCTGTTCTTAGCCATGTCACTCTGAAAGACTGACCCTTTAATGGAACAATGACCTTTCAGATTCAGCGTCCTAATCGAATTGCCCGAGTGACGGCTGAAGAGATTAGCCGAACAAAACGCGTCTGGTTCTGTCAGGGATTTAAACTCGCTACCCTGTAGCTAAACAATAAATACACTAATTACAGGTTTCATAGACAAAGCTGTCCAAAGTCCGGTTCAGCTCACAGGCAGATCTATAGTGCCGTCTCACACGCTCTACAGCTGCACTAATCTGTTCCTAATTTTTTAAACTGATTTGTTAAAGAGCAGTCAGGTTAGACTGTCAATCTGTAATGTTGCCATAGCAACCGCAATCTTCCCATCACTAACTATAGCCGACCTGGAAATACGGGTCATTTGTACAATAGTTTGCCTTTTGTGTCCCAGATGCAAATCATGGTCGACAATATAATTTCTAAAAATGTTACAAAAAATATTTCATACTTTTTAAAATGTTAAATATTATGCAGTGTACCCAAATCAAATATTTAACTCATTTTACACTGTTACATTTTACTATATTTTCCCATGTCCATAGGGTTGCGTATACTGATTTTAATAATGTTTACAATTTATGCTTAAATCCTCTTAAATCTTAAATTTTTTCTCACGTGAGTATTTTTAATCAGTGATTAAAAGGGTTTTAACATGTCCCTAAAGTTGCCATTCACCCTAGTATTTGTGACAACAGTCTCCTTAAATATGATGCCATTTTGTGTATTGACATCATTTCCTTTGGAGGGAAAACACCTTTGGAAAGTGAGTGACTAATTCCAGGATCCAGTAATACCAGGAATAAGGGTGATGGGAGATCACTTAAACACTTGGTGAAATCAAACCATAAAAAAAACAACAACAGAAGAACTCACGGTTATGTTTAATAGTGAAACACACACAATGTGAAGAGAGCTCAAGGGATTAGGACTAAACAGCTGTGTAGCCTTAGGCCTTGTTCACACGGGCGTTTAATTTTTGGATAAACGAATGTGCTCTGAACGTCCTAGATGTTTATGTTGCGTTTTGTAGTGGCGCTCGATTGACTTCTACACTGGCGTTCGTTTGTCTCTGTCTAACGTCAGACTGCAGCCCAAATTGTAGTTTCTGTGTTAAACTGTGGGGGCAGTGTCGGGAACTGGATATGAAAGCCCGCCGCTACTGGGTTCACCCTCTGACTGGATCTGAAGTTGCTTCTGTTGGTCTGGTAGGTCAGCCTTTTCATTGATGGATTTTTCCAAGATGACGATGCCAGGGGCTTAAATTAGGTAGGACTGGTTCAGGGAGCATGTAACATCATTTTCACATACGGACTGACCACCACAGAGTCCAGACCTTAACCCCAATGAGAATCTTTGGGATGTGCTGGATAAGGCTTTACACAGCGGTCTGACTCTCCCATGATCAATACAAGATCTTGGAGAGAAATTAATGCGACTCTGGATGGACATAAATGTTGTAACATTGCATAAGCTTGACAATCAAAACAACGTCAAGATGCGTAACCAAAGCAAAAGTCTGTCCAATGAAATATAAGAGTGTGCAACATTTTTTTTTTTGGCCGAGCAGTGTACTGTACATTCTTTGATCTGAGACCTGATTGGTTCAAAGCCTCAGAGCTTATTTACTGTAAATCACCAACCGAGTTCACATGAGGCCCCGCCCTTAATAAGTTTTACACAATAGTACTGAAGAAACTTCTTTTACAAACATACTGTATTCATGGAAACACACCACCATAGGAGCAAGGCAGTGGCTGTGAGGCAGTGATGTGATTAAAAACTCTAACCTACATCAGAATGAACGGTTCCTGACAGAAACCTCCTGTAATTTAAGCTGTATTCTGCTCTCACAGCCAACAAGTGCAAATCCCCAGCAGCAACCAAGTGTGGATCTGAAGCCAGACTTGTGTTTCTGTAAAGCAGCTCAGTCCTCTTAATACTGCAGCTAAAAGCTGAAATGTTCCTTCAAGTTTTCTAAAGGGCCGAAC
The DNA here is from genome assembly GCA_028570985.1 of Heterobranchus longifilis. Taxonomy (NCBI): domain Eukaryota; kingdom Metazoa; phylum Chordata; class Actinopteri; order Siluriformes; family Clariidae; genus Heterobranchus; species Heterobranchus longifilis. Next base: position 1,098,545 of record JAOVVB010000030.1, read on the forward strand.
TCCATGTGCTTCAAGAGAACTCACGTGATTGATGTGTGAAGCCTCAGAGGACCAGGAATATGCTTATTACGCATAGTGTGTGTGTCTCTGTGTGTGTACAAGCAGGTGTAGTTTTAAACACTATAAGAGCTGGAGGTAAACAATAACATGGTGAAAAAAAAGGGATGGAAGAGGAAAGGAGAAGGTAAGGAAAAGAAAAAAGTAGAAGGGGAAACTTTGGAAAAGGGAAAGGAATGAGAAATTTAAGGGAACAAAATTTAATGGAATGCAGAAAAAAGTAATGGACGGAGAGAAAAGAAAAGAAAATTAAGACTGAAGTTTGAGAAAAGGAAGATGAAAGGGAAAGAAAATGATGAGGGATGAAAAGAAAAAAGGAACGCTAAAAGGAAAGGAAAACCATGAGGAAGGGAAAGAAAGAGGAAAGGAGAATAAGGAGGAAGGAAAATTATAGAAAAGGATGAGGAAAAAAAAAAGAAAGGGGAAAAGAAAAGAAAATGAAGAGGAAAGTTAGACGAAATGATAAGGGAAGGAAATGGAATGGATGAGTGAAGGAAACTACTAAACGTAATATTGAAGTGGGAAGTAAAGAGAATGAAAAGGAAGAGGAAAGAAGAGAAGCAAAATAATGAAATAACTCTGACAATAACAACAGTGTTTAATATGAACCTCAATTAATGTTAGAAATTCTAAACGTATACACTATTACATATACACAGTATATGGTATTATTAAGTAATATATATTTTTGTTTCATTTCTCTGACATTGACTATGACAATGTATAAAAAAAACAATTAAATTACAGTGGAACCTTGGATTACGAGCATAAATCGTTCCAGAATGGGCTCATATTCCAAAACACTCGTAAACCAAATTAAATTTTCCCATAAAAATAATCGAAACTCAAATTATTCGTTCCACAGCCCAAAAAAATAAATACATAAAAATAATTAACAAAAAGTATAAAGTAACAATAAAACAAATTAACCTGCTATTTACCTTTAAAAAAAAAGTAAAAATAAATACAGACAGAAAAGTGTTTCCGTTTATGCGCGCAGGCGCTGTGTGTGTGTGTGTGTGTGTGAAGCCCCTCCAGTCCTGAGAGAGAGTGTGTGAACCGGCACGGTGTCAAGCAGAGAGGGGGTGCTTCTCACACACACACACACACACACACACACACACACTTAAGTCGAGAGAGAGAGAGAGAGAGAGAGAGTGTGAGACCCGGCACGATGTCAAATTACACGCGCGCACACACATAAGCTCACACAGGCT
>JAOVVB010000030.1:1104108-1114125 GCA_028570985.1 Heterobranchus longifilis
CATCAACAGGAGCCCAGTGGAGAGAGTGGACAGCTTCAGATACCTCGGTGTTCACATCACGCAGGACCTGTCATGGTTCTGTCACATCAACACTGTGGTGAAAAAGGCCCGGTAGCATCTCTACCACCTCAGACGTTTGAGAGACTTCAGACTGCCCTCCAGGGTGCTCAGGAATATCTACTCCTGCACCATAGAGAGCATCCTGGTGGGAAACATCTCAACCTGGTTCAGAAACAGCACCATGCAGGACAGACGAGCTCTACAGAGGGTGGTTAGATCAGCTGAGCGCATCATCCACACCAAGCTCCCTGACCTGCACTCGATCTACAGCAAGCGGTGCTGGACCAAGGCCAGGAAGATAGTGAAGGACCTCAGCCACCCCAATAATGGACTGTTTTCTCTGTTGCGGTCAGGAAAGCGATTCCGCTCCCTGAAGTCCAACACAGAGAGACCGCGAAGGAGCTTCTTCCCACAGGCGATACGGTCTCTCAATCACACCACCACACAGGACTAAACCATCTTTTGCACATTACACATTTACGGATATTTACATTTGCACTCACTCTTTATGGACACTTATGAACATTGCACATCTGCACATTCAGTACATAGGCACATATTTCTATTTCAGTTTTACTGATTGCACATTTATGGACATTGCATCTACACATTCATGCATATTTGCACACTCCCTGGACATTTTTATTAAAAATTTTATTTCATTTCCACACTAAAGTTAATATTGTATATATTTGTATAGAATTATTTTTCTCCATATTTGTACAGCTAAGTTTTTCTTATATTCTTATATATTTTTCTTATATATTTTGTTTTTATCCTCTATAGCTATATTTTCCATACCTAAAATTTTTCTATATTTAATTCTTATTTTAATCTTTTTTTAAGGTCATGGGCAGTCGTATATAAGCATTTCACTGCATATCGGAGGAGGAGGAGGAGTAGAAGACATAATATTAGTAGTAATGAAATTAGTAGTAGAATAAGAAGAGGAAGTAGCTGTAGTAATAGTAGGAGTAGTAGCATTAATTTGTAGCACTTTGAGATTTGCTTCAAATATAAAGAGCTTTATAAATAATATGTATTAATATTATTATTAGGAGTAGTAGTTGAAGTAGAAGTAATAGTAGAAAAATAACACGTATTCGTAAAATAACCCATGAGGACGTGGAGGAACAGTGCTATTAGTATAAGGTGGAGGGGGCAGGGTTATTAGTATGATGATGATGATGAGGAGGTGGAGGAGGAGGAGCAGCTGGGGTATTAGTATGAGGAGGATGAGGGGTATTAGTATGAGGAGGGGGAGGAGCAGGGGTATTATCAAGTGTAGTAGTAGTAGGAGGAGTAATAGTAGTAGCATTAGGAGAAGGAGGTTATATAGTAAAAGTAATAGTAGCATGTAAAAAAGAAGTAATAGTGTTAATAGGAGTAGCAGAGGTAATAATAGATCAATAGATGTAGAACTGGTGTAATAATAATTATTACATTTTAATGTGTAATAAAAATATAATAATGCTGTAGTAATAGGAGTATTAGAGGGAGGAGTAATAGTAGCAGTAGGAGTGGGATTACTTTTATGAATAGAAGCAGAAGTAGTGGAAGAAGAAGAAGTAGCGATAGATGTAACAGAAGAAGAAGTAATACTGTAGGAGTAGGAGTAGGAGTAAAAGCATGAGTAGTAGTAGAGATGTAATAGTACTAGTAGGAGTCATTGATGCAACATGAGTGTAATGAAGAAGAAGAAGTAGAATGAAAAAAGATTATTGTTATGCACCTGGAACTTAAGGTCAAACCTTTATTTATTTATTTTTTTGTTCCTGCTGACTCATGGATATGGTAAAAACAAATACACACGTACAAGCACCAGTAAATTACAGGGATAAACTCGGCCCATGAGTTCACACCTCACAAACACTGTAACAGCACCCGAGTCAACGTCTGGAGCTGAAGTGCAGGACTAAATATGTCTAGGTGATTTCTGCTAAAACCAAATCATTTGCTGCTGAAGAAAAAAAAAAAAAAAAAAAAACAGCTTCGCTTGGATTTCTGAGACGAAACTTCATGTCAGAAGGAACTGTATAGAAATACAACAACATGCGACTTTGCAGCTAAATCTGCAGCTGATTGTGAACAAAGTATCATTATGACCCACAGCTAAATGGTTAAAATTAAATTGACATTTGGCGAGGTACAGAAAAGTCACAGCTAGCGTAGCAAAAAAAATTAATAATAATAAAAATTTGCTAAAGGTTGCTAAGAATGAGTATCTATTAGCACTTGTTGCACTTCCCATTCTCGACCACTAGGTGGCCAGTAATAACTGTAAGTTGAACTAAGCTTATATATTTGCTTCAGGTGGTTGTTCAAAAGAATTAGTTAGTATTTCAGTGGAGGTGTGAATACTTTGTTGAATGACTAAAAATATGGTGCCATAACCTGCCACTGTGGCCAAGCTGCCACTTAAAATAGGGCAGGCGAATGACATTCTTGGTGTCACACTGGAGGTGGGTCTGATCCTGTAAGCTGGTAGAGCGAAACCGGACCGTGATGGATCGGTGACGATCCGCAAACTCTTCAAATAGAGTTGAGTGTTAAACAATTTACCACTAGGGGCGCTATCTACACAACACAATATCCGATCGAGCTGAGATTATTCATTTTGCTTATGAAAAATTTAAATTGGTTTGGTGACCAACACCATTTCTAGTCCAGCTGTGCTTGGATCCTAATAAAAAGAAACTGAGGTCAAATTTGGACGCAGTTACAGAAAGTGACCACATGAGGGAGACAAAGAGTCAGTGATCTCACATGACAGATTTATAATAACCAGTAATCAACTGAACAGCAACTATTCATTAGCAGTCTGATCAACTTCTTCTGTGTGTGTGTGTGTGTGTGTGCATGTGTAAACAGTTTAGAACTTCTGAACACAGCAGTTCTCCCATCCTCATTAATAACCCATTCACCATCTCTCTTTTCCCCCCGTCTCCTGATCCTTTCATTTCCTGCCCCTGTGCCGGGGTGGGTCCGAGTGATGGAGGATGACATTTTGCAGCGAGGCTGCAGATCCGTGACTCACTCCTGACTCATCCTGCTGCGCTCTGCATACCAATTTAGAGGAAAAAAGACAAAGAACCCTGCATCTCTCTCTCTCTCTTTCTCGCTCTCTCTTTTATTCACACATTTTTCCTCTTCCTCCCTCCAGCTTCATTCATAAAATCTCAAGCTTTCTGCCTCATCACCTACATCTGTTCCCGTCACTGTTCCCGCCTCGGAGTTGATTATTTTCCTTTAACAACACCTCACTCAGTGTTTTATTCCTCTTTTTATCAATTTATTATGAAGGATATATGACAGGTTTATACTTTTATCCCTTTAGGGTTACATTTAATGCTGTGACATGTATAGTGACAAGTTAGCCTGTTATCACTTATGCGGGAATAAATAAAAGAACAAAGCCAATCCATCCTTCCACTCATCTTTCCCGTTCTCAAGTCATATATCCTTCATCTCTTCCTTTAATGCATTCACTTATTTATTCATCCATTGTTGATATTTATCCATCTTTCAACCCCTTGTTCTGTCTATCCGTCATTTTATTAATCTATTCATCTGTTCTTCATTCCTCCACCCATCATAAGCACAAGGGACATCACCATAGTATCTGCAATTCATTTATACTCATCTCCATTTCAGTGTGTGTGTGTGTGTGTGTGTGTAAGTGTGTGTGTGTGTGTGTAAGTGTGTGAGAGAGAGAGCATGTTTGTGTTCATGTTCATGTGATGTGACAGCTTGCTCTGTTTTCAGATCATCATACTATCAGCGCTGAACACTAACCTGCCTGCGGCACGGCAACAGGCCCCATCGCCATGGCAACAGGCTTCCTGCACCGCCGGTGATGGCCTCTTCAATGCCAGGCAACCAGAGCAAGAGATAAAGGGATAAAGAGACAGAGAGAGAGAGAGAGAATGGGACAGAGAAAGAGAAATGGGGACAGAAATAGCAAAAGACAAACAAACTTTATAGTGAGAAACATACAGAGAAAAAGACATAAACAGGGGAACATACAGACCCAGCAAAAAATTGAGAAAGAGTGAGACAGAGTTTGTGGGAAGACATATAGAAAAAGACAGGCAAAAAGACTGAGTGAGAAAGAAGGACAAAAAGAGAGAGACAGATGGAGAGAGACCGAACGATAGACAGGCAGGCAAAGTGAGAGAGAGTCAGACAGAGGGACAGAATAAGAGACATTTAGAAAGAGATAGACAGAGAGGGACAGAGTCAGATAGAAAAAAAAGACCGAAATACAAACAGGGACAGATAAAGAGATAGATAGTGTGAGAGACAAAGAGACGGAGAGAGAGAAAGAGAGAGAAAGAGAGAGAGTGAGAGTGTGAGAGACAGAGGAAGAAACAGAGAGGCATGATGAGGGAGAAGCTTAAAAGAGGCCTGAGAGACGGAGTAAAAGAGAAAGTGAGAGAGAGAGAGAGAGAGAGAGAGAGATGCATGAAGGTATAGAGAAAGGCTGAGACGTGTATGAGAAAGATAGGAGAAGAAGAGAAAGGGAGAAACTGGTGAGAGAAAGACAGAGAGAAAGAGAGATATGCAGGCATGAATGAAGATGGATGAATGACAGAAGGAGAGAAAGAAAGATACAGCGACAGAGATAAGTAAAAAAAAAAATAAACAAAAGAAAGAGAGAGAGAGAGAGAGAGAGAAAGCAAGGAATGCATTCAGTGATGTGGAGGACAGAGAAAGTCAGAAAGGACACAGAAAGGAGATAAACAGAGAGCGAGAGGAAGAAAGGAGAAGGAGTTGTAAGAAGACGGAGAGATAATGAAAACAATGAGTCCCGTACCTGAACAAAAGCCACAGTGGTGTGTGTGTATGTGTGTGTGTGTATGTGTGTGTGTGTGTGTGTGTGTGTGTGAGGTCAGTAAGGTCTGACCCAGTCAATCTTCCCTTCACTAAAGAAGTCACTTTAAATAAATACACTTCCTCAGTGTGCATATCTTTGTAGACATGGAGCGTTCTCAGTACACCTGTAACACTGACAAGGGTGTGTGTGTGTGTGTGTGGGTGTGTGTGTGTCTGTGTGTGTGCGCACATGTTCGTGTGCTTTTTTATGCACTCTCACCTCATTATAAAACATCAAACAGTTAATATCTCAGATCAGGACTCAGCTACGTTAATGTAAACGCTAGACAGACTAATGGCACTAATGATATCCCAGAATGCACTGCAGTGTGTGCATGCTCCCAGCTGGAAATCAGTGTAAGTCGACAGGAAAGGTAAAGTGACAGACTCCTTCGGACGTGCAAAAGAGGAGAACGCTGGTTACCCTCGAGCACTAACCCTTGACCCTGCGTCCTCCAGCAGCCTCCAACCCGGTGTTCAGTGTTCAGAGTTTAATAAATGACCCGTGAACTGGATTCAGCTCTCAGGAACAGGTCTAATGGGCTCAGGTTTCACCAAAGGATCAGACCACACGCTTAGTAGTACACCAACTTAGCTTTTAAATTTTTTTTATTATTTCTTAATATATGTCTGAAAACAAATATGTCTGGAAACATGTTGAGTTTAGTTTGTATATTTAAAAGTATATTTAAAAAGTGCTCATAGACCTTGTTTCAGTGAATAAAGGTGTAAATTATTATATTATGTTTTTGATTTTAACTAACACAATTGCCAGAGTTTGCATGTTCTCATCGTGCTCAGTGGGTTTTCTCCGACTGACTGGCATTTCCCATCCCATAGTGTAACCCTGTCTAACCCTATGATTGTGTGTGTGTGTGTGTGTGTGTGTGTTTGTGTGCATCTGCCATGCAATGTGTTGGCACCACTTCCAGGGTGAACCGCGCCTTGTTCCCCTGGGATAGACTCCCAGCCCTGTGTGACCCTACACAGGATGGATAGATTGATGAATGGATAAAACTGTTCATTGATATTTATTTGCCATTTCGTTTTAAGCCTACAGACAGCATACTGTACATACAATACCATATTGAAAAGTTAATTACTGTAGGTTGTGGTTTTTTTTATTTATTTTTTTAATCTGTCTTAAATCAAAATCGAAGTGATTGTAAGTACATTACAATAGATTCTAGTCATTATGAATTTTCCTGCTCTTCACCCCGACTATGAGCTTCTGCAGTCCCACTAAGCTAGTATCTTTCAAAGGTTAAATGCTTTCAAATGCTACGTTATCTACAAATTTAACTCTTTACTTTCACTGGAGTGGCCATAATTCATAACCAGAACTATCTGTATGGCTAACCAGGAACTAGCCCTATAGCTATGCAGTTAACCTGGAAAGAAAAGAGTAAAAATTGCACCATATACACCATATCGATTGGATACCAGCTTGATTTAGCTTGGTGGGACTGCAGATGAATGCCGTGATCTTGTATTGTATTGTTTTTTTTTTTTTTTTTTGTGAGTGTGTGTGTGTTTGAACTTTTGTGTTTCAGAAGGACTCATATGTCGAAACTTCAGTTCCCATCATGCACTTCACCTCAGTCATGTAGTACTAACTAACTGAACTCCCCTGCATTTTGTCTTTCCTAATTAGTCTGACTATATATAGCGCTAGTGTCAGTCTGTAGCTTGGGTTGGTTATAGCATTAGCATTATTTGTAGTTAGTGTTTGTTTTGTTTTATTATGTCTAAATCCCGCTCTAATGAACAGTTTATCTGCGCTTGCATCCTGCCTCTCCTCCAGACATCACACTTTGGAATGGCCAATTCCTCATCCCCCCCCCTTTTTTTTTTTTTGCATGAAATTAGTGTCGTGGAAATTGGGCCTGATTACTCCCAATGTAAAAGGAATGAAATATACTGGAATATAGGAAGAATACTGGAAATAATAGGAAGATATAAACTTTGGGCACTGATATACCAAATAGGTTCTTGCTTCATAACTTCACCAAAGCAGTTGGTGGATGGATTTGTAAATAACTTAGCAAAATGTTAAGTGGATCCTAAAACAAAAGTAAAAAGATTCATTCTTATTCAGTATCTACTATGCAGCTCTTTCTTTGACTATGATGTTCCTTGGATGGAGCTTCCCGACTTTCTGTACATCAGTAATCTTCAAACATTGATGAACTTCATTTTTCGTCTTTGATACCCTTTTCTCATAATGCCAATATCCTCCTGAAATCAGCCAGCATTACCAAAACTAAAGAATAAAAAAATGTAGCTTCAGAATGTGTTGCAGATCAATCTTTGATAAGACCTTTTTCATTTAAGCAATATCATACTCGAGGTCGTGCTGGTGTGCACAACTGTGATGCAGTCATCAGAAGAACGCGCAGCCCAAGTGCCAAAGGTATCACAGCCGTGCTGATAATCAGCACATCAGCACAACCTTGAGTGTGATTTGATTTTATATAAGAGTCCCTCAAACACCACTTATTTAACAAACACCCCAAACACCTGCTTTAGTTTTGTTTAGCGCCTTGACAATGCTCTTTAGACCCAGATTCATGTTGGAGAATCTCTTCTGGGTCGATATGGGGTGGAAGCTGAATACTTTTCTCCTCTCGCTCCAGTCACTGCTACATTGGCTAGTCTTTCTTGAGCTGGTGAGAACCTCTGGCATGGCTATCTCATTCAGAAAGAAAGCAGCTATACTAATGTGTATTCAAGCTGCAAACCAAGTAGTAGGGGAACCTCCTTCAAATCACCACAAACAGGCCACTGAAGGTGGCTAGAGTTGTTTCCTTCATAACCTTATGGTAGAATGTTGCCGTTATTCTCTTAAACTGCTTTAAGACCGGGACTAGTGAACAGTGTCCACCCATCTGGATCATGAACAACTCTAAAGTTCTATAGGAGAATCTGTTGTGTTCCTACACCTGGTTGTCTTCTATGTCCTGTTCTCTAGTCACTTTCTGAACTCTAGTAATGTATACGCTTATAGTTTCACATCTCTGTACTATGGTAAGGTGCTGTCTCATGTTTTACTCACTCACTCTCACTTATTCTCTATAGCGCTTATCCTGTACACTCTGGACAGGGTGCCAATCCATCACAGGACACACACACATTCTCAGTTTGGGAATGCCACTTTAGATAACTCTGCATGTCTTTGGACTGTGCGAGGACACCGAAGAACCTGTAGGAAACCCACCTAAGCTTGGGGAGAACATTTAAACTCCGTGCACAAAGACCCAAAGCGGGACTTGTACAGTACCATCGACCCTGAAGGTGCTAAACATACCTGGCATTATGTTTTTATATTATTTTTAATGATTCACAATTTTTGGAAAAAATTATACATATACACACTATATTGCCGAAAGTATTCGCTCGCCTGGCTTTACCTTTGGGATGGATTAGAGCGGAGACTGTGAGACAGGTCGTCTCGTCTAACATCAGTGTCTGACCTCACAAATGCGCTTCTGGAAGAATGGTCAAAAATTCTCATAAACACACTCCTAAACCTTGTGGGAAGCCTTCACAGAAGAGTTGAAGCTGTTATAGCAGCAAAGGGGGCGGGGCCAACATCATATTAAACAAAATTCACACCCATATAACCACACTCATATTTGACCAAACATTTCAGTATCTTTGCTTTCGTAACATACCTGAGACTCAAAGCAAACATAAACAAAATATTCTCTGTTAGTTTGTAATCCTTCTTGCTGTTTATACTATATATGTATAATGTATATCTAATAACTGGCAAAATGGAGGTATCTCATTTTGCTGTCAAACCATTCATATTTATATTTATGAATCTACAGTAATATTTTACTCTGCTTATCACCATGTTAATGGGTTGTTACTCAAAATTTCTAATGATTTTCTGATTTTCAACCAGACCTGAGGTCAACCTGAATAAATTCATATTAGACTCTATGAGGCGGCACTGTGGGGTAGTGGTTAGCAGCGTGGCCTTGTAGCCCCAGGGTCCGGGTTCATTTCCCAGCCAGGCTTGATTCCTGTCTCTGTGTGCATGGAGTTTTTGCATGTCCTCCCCATTCTTGGTGGGTTTCCTCCAGGTATTCTGGTTTCCTCCCACAGTCCAAAGACATGCAGATTAGGCTAATTGGTGTTCCCAAATTGCCCGTAGTGTGTGTGTATGTGTGTGTGCCCGGCGATGGATTCCAACAAACACTAACATAAACGGAAACATTATTTAAGCAATCCATGTGCTAATGGTAATGTGTTTTCGTTGTATTATTATTATAATTTTCCGTATTATTAATTTAACCACTTTAATTAATTAGACTGTAATAGTTACAGCTGTGCTTTTCAACAGCTCCAATTTGTATGAATCACTTAAAAATGTTATGTACATTTAATATTTTTTATTTAAATAATAATAATAATAATAATAATAAGTTCCTTAGTAGTTAATGATGAGCATTAGTTTTTTGTAGTTAATGATAATGCTTACCGAGCATTAGTGATTTGTTATTTAAAAAAATAAATACATTTAAAAATACATTTGAGCTTATGTTAATGTTAATAGAGAATATATACAAAGATTTACAGCGAAATGAGATGCCTCCATTTTGTCAGTTTTAAGAAAAACAAGTTTTTTTTAAATGGAGCAAGAAGATTTGTAAACTGATAGAGAAGATTTTGTGCATGCTTCCTTTTAGAGTCACAAGGGTTTTAAAAAATAAGCTTTGCATAATTTTAAACTGAAAATGTTACCGTAAGTGTATCATGCCTTCCAAATGCACCAAACAGGTTTAGTGCTTAGGAGCTGCACACGATTCAAGCGTGTTGCAGTTGTCATAGAAAAACATGCATTTTTTTGCTATAAAAAGACCCTGGTGTTAAAGTTCTTTTTCGGGCTAGCAGGGAAATCCTCGAGTCAAAATGAGGCCCACGCCTCCGAGTGGCACAGTGGTAAAGCGCTCGCCCTATCGTCCGGGGAGCGCTGGTTCGAACCCCGGGTGATGCTGTTACCTCTCACAGCCGGAGGCACAGAGAGAGCTGATTGGCCGAGCTCTCTCAGGGGGGAGGGATGAGAGGTACTTG
>JAOVVB010000030.1:1114225-1134393 GCA_028570985.1 Heterobranchus longifilis
GGGAGCCCCCTAGTGACGGGGAGGAATTGGCTACGACTAATATTGGGGAGAAAATTGGAAAAAAAAACAAAAAATATATAAATTTTACTACATCACCAAATCCTCATTTTTGTAATTTAAAAATATAATTTCTACCGATTTTTCTAAGCCCCTCCTTATTAACACACTGGTCATATCTCAGGAACCAGACATGATACAGTTATAATACTTGGAATCAAAACGGAGCTTATTGAAGCCAAAAATCTGATAATATGCATAACTCAAATCACCCAAATGTGCCTGATTTAATGTACAGTAACTAGTCACTATTACCTCTGGGTTGTTATACAGTATCGTAAAGGTGTGGTTATACACGTCACTCAACTGAGCCAATCAAAGTGATAGTTTACTGTGTATACACAGAGTATGCAGAAGACACATCTACACAACTACAAGCCAGCAAAATCCTCAATACACACACACACACACACACACACAGAAACGACAGTGTGACTCATCATGGCTTACTCCAAAAAAAATGGAACTATGAAAACTAAACCTTGCACCATAAGTGAAATCTAAATATTAAGTAAAAGGGAAATTCTGTGGAGTTATGTGCCAGATTGTCAACAGCAAGATTTAAAAGTGTACTGCGCATGTGTCAAACTGTGGACGTGTCTTAAATCAACTAAATCGTCTTAGTACTGGACAGGATTTAATGAACCTTAGGCTTACAGTAGTTCTTAGATATCTGCCAAGTTTAACCTGCACCAGAAATGAAAGCAAAAGTGATGTTATGAACAGTTATGTTCAGCATTTAAAGAAAAAAGATAATAATAAACTACTTGCTCTATGTAAACAAACTAATAGATAATAATTAATGAACAGCGCTGAAGAGGTATAAGTGAAAATGCACCGGAATTTTAAGACAAAAGGTAATCTTTATCAGATCTACTTTTTACATTTTATTATTTTTTTTATCTGTGATTCACTCTCCAATTACCGAACAGGGAGTGTATTTGGCAGACGACGAAAGAAGTACAACTTAGCATAAACAAGACGTAAGATACTCAACCTTACAAAATGTTTTTTCTTTGTATTAATAAGTTAGACAGAGAGTTCTGCTGTACAGAAAGACTGGCAGACATGCCTAACATATGTTGGTTTCTACCTGAAATAATAATAATATCACTGATTACATTAAAGCTGTTACTTTTTTATTAAATGGAAGATTTAAAAGGGGAACGGGAAACCAGGCAGCTCTACAGCACTGCAATATAGCGGGTCAGACACGATACACAATATCGTTATTGCATATGATTATTGTAGGCCTATAAACCTTATAAAAATCACTGACACTACCATGAAACCTAGCAGGAATGTATTTATTACGTGTTTATTATTATTATTTTTTTTTAATTAAAGTTAGCATTGCTTGTCCAGTTCATACTGCACACACACACACATTTCTGACCTGTGATGGCTATGTGATGGTGATAAACACGATCATCTACAAAGTCTGGTTGTGTTAAATAACATCCGACCATAAAGAGAAATATAATAAACAGCTCTTGATGTCATACTGATGTCAGTGTGTGTGTGTGTGTGTGTGTGTGTGTGTGTGTGTGTGTGTGTGTGTGTGTAAAATGAACATCCTGGGCATGCTGTGAACACTGTGTTTTCAATGTCTGTGTGCGTGCGTGTGTGTGTGTGTGTGTGTGTGTGTGCATGGATATGAGCGTGTGTGGATGTGTGATGTTGTCTTTCACACATCCTTTTATTTTCTGTGCTCTAATGGTGACTCATAGCTGCTGGGATTGCAGGCCGACTTGCTCTCCATGGAGACCAACAGCTCCATCTCAGCTGCTCTCACACACTAAAAAACAGTCCTTAACTCAAACACACACACACACACTCACACACACACACACACGCACACACACACACACACATATACACTACATATAAACACAAAGAACAATCAGTACAGATCATAAACACGCACACACACACACACACACACACACACATACACACTGACGGTTTTCAACTTAATGGAGCCCAAATTTGGGAGGGGAGGGCAATAGGTTTGTATTTTGCAAAGCGCTGACGCTGGAGACTCCTTCTATTAATGTTCATGTGCAGCATAGTACAGATGCGGTTGCTATGGAAACGGTACCGTTTTATAAGAAACGTATTGATATAAACCTGTGATTTGCGCGTCTGTTAGAGGACATGAATCAACACCTTCTGACCAATCAGAATCCAGAACTCAATGCTCTAATGTGGAATCATATAAAACCTTATCATTAACTCACAGGTTTTAACCCAATGACTTGGTTTATTGCTTTCTAAAAGGTTCACACACTTCTTACACCTCTGATGTAGGATAAAATCTTATTGGACGTTTATAACACAGGCCTGCCTGGCATCCGGTCCTGGACTGTCCATGAACTCCATCCGTCATCCATCAGTCACAGGAGGAGGAGGAGGAGGAAGAGAACAAACACAACTCTTGTTTGCATCCCGAACAAACAGGTTCGGGTTCAGGATTATTTTTGTCTGTTGGTGAGCGGCCATTGACTGAACGAAGCTATGACGTGAAAGAGCGAGATATCAGCCTTGCAGCTGTCCCTGTCTGATTCATGCTGTCTGTCAGTAACATTTACTGCTTTGAGAATGGTGTGTGTGTGTATGTGTGTGTGTGTGCAATGTTGTACTAATCCTTGTTTAAATAATGCTTCCTAATAAAGGCATACTTCATTCATTATGTTTCTATATTAAAATAAATAATTTAAACTGGAAGCCCCAAGCTCTGTCTGATTCCGGATTATGATTGGTCAGAAGACGTTGATTAGTTTTCCAAAACAGCAGTCCTGACAATCATGCAGGTCTATATTAATGCGCTCCTTCTTCTTCATTATCATTTCTATAGTAACGGCTCGTTCACAGCGGACACGTGACCTGAACAGGTTTTTTTTGCACACAAGATTTGCACAATCGTTCAAGTTTTTTGTGCGGATATGCTTATGGAACATGTATGGAAGGAGTCTCCAGTGTCAGAGGTGAAGCTTTATGTTCTTCTAGCGTCATCAGGACAGACGAGTTTATTCTCCTTTGCTGTTTCTAAGCAACGTCACCACCTGTGACAATTTGATTCCTTTTTTTGTCTTGGTAATATAACGTATGATGCGCTCTTTAAAGATAGAACACTTCAGGATGCACGTCACTGATTATTTCTCTGAAACGGCACAACGCTGAGTGTTTCATCACTTACACATTGTATAATCAAAGAATAAAGGCAGCTGTTGAACTCGACCACACATGAGTATGAGACGGAGTGTGTAGATCAGAGCACCTGTCTGTGTATTCGTGTCTGTAGAGTGTGCATTCATGTTTTTCTGTGTGTGTGAGTGTGTAAGAGGAACTGCTCACAGTGACCTGTGGACATGGCTGATGTGCAACCATGGCAACCTGTATGGAACAGAAAGCAAACAACCATTTCAGGGAAGTGTGTGTTTATGTGTGTGTGTGTTTGTGTGTGTGTTTTCTTTTTTTTTCCCTCAGATGCTCCCAGGTCTGTGAGAGAGGACAGGTCTCAAACTCCCCAGCTGGAAACTACACCAAACATCACAACATAAAGACAGCAAGTAGTCAGAATGTGTGTGTGTGTGTGTGTGTGTGTGTGTGTGTTTACGTTTTAAACTGTCACCACATTACTAAAGTCAATTGATAATCTGGAGGCGGAGCAACATTCAAGCTTAGATTGTGATGTCATAACATATCATGTCGTTTGACCAATCATATTCGATATGCAAATTAGTACAGGATGAATATAGGATATAGAACTTACATGCAAAGCTAACTAGGTAACCCTGGTAACCTAATAATAGCTTGTATAATCATGGCAGTATGGGAGAAATTGGTGATGAGATGTCTAGGGGTGGGGTGGGGGGCGGTCCTAGTTATTAAAGATTGTGACGCAACAAACAAATAAACAAACAAGACTTGTGACAGAAATGCTTACTATCAGCTAGGACCTCAAATACAAGTGAATTGCTGTGGCTGATGGGAACCTTAGGCTGGAGCATGTTGATAAATTCTGGTCTAGATTTTTTATATGAAATCTGTTACGCTCTCACTGTCTATACTGCTTTGTCCTTTATACAGGGGACCTGAAGCCTATCCCAGGGAGACTTAGGGCACTAGACGGAGTACATCCTGGACAGTGTGCCAATCCTTCGCAGGGCACACACACACACACACACACTTACATTCACACACTATGGCCAATTTGTAGGAGGAAACCCACCAAGCATGGGGAGAACACACAAAGTCCATGCACACAGAACCACTACGCTATAGTAGACACCAGCAGTATATATATACTGTATATAGGGGAGAGGGAGGATGTAACCACAGACAGAGGTTTCTTAAAGTGGAGTGAAAACATCATTAAGGAAATAAGTACAAGATACTAACAGGAACATGAAAACTAGAACTGTGGCTTAGAACTTAAGCTAAGGCTAATGCTAAAACAAACTATGACAAAGACAAAAGGCTAACATTAACAAGGAAAAGATCAAGGAGAACAACAAACAAATGCAAGACCAAGAACCAACAATAAAACACAAGCCAAATACTAATATATAAACAAGCGAATCAAACTTAACAAGGTACATGTGAACACAATGTGACAACCTGGCTGTGTTAAAGTACATAATGGGAACTTAAGTCTGAGAGACAAATTTCAAGTCCTCCTGAAACACAAAAGTGAAAACACCAAAACCAGTGGACAAATACGGGAGGATCATGACAAACACAAGCGTTGTGCACTGTGTGCTTGTGCCCTGTAATAGACTGGCACCCCATTCAAGGCGTACCCTGCCTTGTTCCCTGAGTCTCCTGGAATACAAGTAGTTTGTGCGGGATAAGTGCCGCAGCGAATACTGTATAAAGATCAGGGCCCGTATTCATCAAGCTTCTTAAGCCTAAAAGTTGCTTCTAATGATGAAATTCTTAGAATGATGACATTTTCTTATAATTTCCCCTTAAATTTAGGATTAAATCTTAGTAAAGATAAAAATTATTCACAAAACATCTTAGATTTAAAAACAGCTCCTATGGTGTAAATTGTTAAGAGTAGAGAGGAGGACTTTTAAGAGCCTTAAGAGTTTCTATAGCAGAGGACAAAATGGCAGAAAGAAGAAATATTCTCCAAACACTGAACGTAAACACTGCTCTTCTGTCCAATTTGGTTTTATCATTCTTTTACTCCCTTCCATCTCTCTTGGATTGTTGGCTACATATCATCCAAAAGTGCCACTTAAACACACTGTAATGTAATCAAGTAAAATCTGAGCCATTTTGCTCTCATCAATCTGAAATGGATTACAAGTGATAAAATCAGTATGGTAAATTAATGTAAGAACTTAGATATAGTAACTACTGCATGGAAATTGGTTACTTATAAAGAACACACATTTTCAACATTTGGCTGTTTTAATTATCTTTAAGATATTTAGCCTATAACAGAAACTTTGCATAAAGTAGCCTGTAATCATGATTATACAATCTCTATATATACAAACATTATGATTTCACTGTCTGTTCTATTATCATATATTCTATTTTCACAAAGAGCGCATTTTAAGACCTTTCCAGAGGTCAGAGGTTATTTTTTATCAACCAATCACAGTCCTTGAATGCCTGCATCATCCCTAGCAGCGGGGTCGACCACGCCTCCTCACTAAGATAAAGGGTTTTGTACTTTCCTTACTCAGAGTCGCTCTAACAAGTTTCCTAAATCATTTTTAGTCTAGGACTCCCAGCTAGGACTTTTTAAGCTAAGATAGGAGCTCTCTGAGAGAATTCTGAGAAGCCGTTTAGCTGGAGTTAGACGCTTATCTTCCTCATCAGTGATGCCAAAAAGAGCAATCAGAGGGTCTGGTTCAGGATTGCATTTCAATATGTACGGCAAGATTTTAAAGACGTCCCTCCAGAATGTTTCCAATCGCAGCATTTAAACAATAGAAACTGACTTCAAATACAAGAGTTTAACAATTAAATTCTAATTAAATTCAACAAAAAGCTGCATTTTTACTGAGCACCGCGTATCTATAATACTTACTTTTTTATAAAATTTTTATTAAAATTAAATTTTAAAGGTATGTTTTGAAATAGTGGATGTTTTTGTACATAATGATACAGACATGATACAGTACATATAAATATATAACACAATTTGTACTGAAGATAATATGATATATCTAAGACTTCTTCACAGTAATATTAAGATACACGAGATAAAAGAAATAAAAAATCACAGCTTTTCGGACTCATATCAAATCTGTTTTCCGTGTCTTGTCTGTATGATTGTGGTCGATTGGATGCTGAGTAATAACGGCATCGCGTATGGTTGTGCTGACTCTATGGTAAAGCTGATGCTTTTAGACCAAATGCGTTCAGGCAACACAAAGGCGCTTACGGTGCTGATAATCAGGGATTTTCCCCCCTGGAGCAGGAGGATAAAGCAGCGTAAGCGTAGCTAATCCCGCACAGCCAGGGGTCCGTCTCATCGGTTTGGATTTTTACGTCCACGCAGTGTGTAATCTGAAATGAACTCCCAGCTGGTTAGCTAGTTAAAAACTATTTGTTACCGCAATGTTTAATTTAATCCTGAAAAAAAAAAACCAAAAACCATTCCAAAAGAAGCTTCATCTCTTAGTCTGTTATAGAGACTTATACGACTAATACCTTCTTATACTGATTGTTCTTAGTTTTCTTTCACTAGGACAAGAAAGGATTTTTTTGAGCACTCAGCATGTCCTGGGATGAACCTTTTAAAATCACAAGCATTAGAAAGGAATTAAGGTCTTCAAGAAGCTGCAGAGAAACCGAAGCCTTGACAGAAACCTGGAGCTGGGACTGCGATCGGACCAAGCATGCTGCACCCCATGATGATCGGCATTCTGTTCATCAACTCCTCCATCACTGTTGGTTACTGGGCCTACATCCTTACACAAGCCTTCTGCACCAAGACTGAAGACGAGGACGATCCAGAGTGAAAGAAGATTCTCCGAGTGAGAGCCGAGAGGAGTTTGGAGTGGATTTTTTTTTTTGTTTTTAATGTATTTGTGTTTATGAAACTCACGTTCACCAGTAAACTCATTTCAGATCATCAGCGATTCAGCTTCAGGTAATTCGTCCTCACCATTAATAACTAAAAGCATCTGCTTTCTATCAGGACACACACACACACACACACACACACACACACAATACTGGCTGAGCTCGATTTCCCTCTCCCTCTCTCTCAGGGTATTACGGCTTATTTTGGCCGAAACGATGATTAAACTGCACAGATTTCTCGACTGAGCACCGACTCAGACTTACACACAGTGCTCGCTTCTGTCCTTTCACTCTTCATGTGTTAACAGATTGCAAAAAATACCCCGGTTTCATCTAGACGCCGTATACGGGATCTCCTCGAGGTCAACCGCTCAGGGGGACGACTCCAAAGGACAGAAGTCAAATAGAAAAATAGAAAAAAAGGTAAAGTTGATATTCAGTTTTATTTTCCTTCTTGGTCATACACAATGCAAAAAAAAAAACAGACATGAAGATAAGAATTCTTGAATAATCGGTCAAAACATGGTATAGGTGCTAAAAAGTGTCTGATCACGGTGAAAATGTGAATTTTCAGACAGAATCATATAACACCGTTTTCTATAATACCTAATGCTCCTTATCTCCTGATCCGTGCTTCTTCATTTTTTGTAAATATGCAACACATTTATATTTTTACCAGATAAAAAGAAACACATTCGCTTAATACAGTTTCCTGCCCTTTTATGTCTGTAGTGTCCGGAACTTTTTTAAATTCGAATCTTTCAACGATCTTAACTGTCATTCAGATGAAACTTGGCTGATTTAGATTTCACATGAAAAGACATAAACCTGAAAACGTGTATTATCCTAAAATGCTAAATTGTTAAGATATTGCAACAAGAATTTGACATGGTTACGGACACTACAGATTTTTGGGGGGGAATTTTTTTCACGGAATGCTTTTATTTAAGTAACAGTTTTTACAGGTCATATGCTTCTATAACCTTACACCAATTTTACTATGAATAGAAATATGAATAATTAGCATTTTAAATGATTATTGTTTGAAGTGAGACAATATAAGGCTGAAAAATGGCCATTTTTGGAGCGCAATATAAAAAAATCTCTCCAAAACGTTATGTTATGTTATACAGTATTTCTCACCATAATTTCGAGACATCTTTCCTGATTTCAAGCTTGAAATGTTTTTGTTGTGTATATTTGAGGATATATGTATTTATCATCTTGCTACAAATGTAAATGCTTGAGATCAAGTCTAAATTGGCTTAATGATTTTAGTAACAAGAGTAATAATATCAGTCAAAATTGTGTAAAATTTTAGATATTTCTAAGATTGCTAAGATTTTTCTTTTTCTTTGTATGTTCATTTATTATAAATCTATTTTTAAAAAATCATGCTCTTCTTCAATCTCAAATTAATCAACCCGAGTTCATTAGGGCTCCATAATCATTTCACTCATCGGTCAGTGCACGCTTCTCTCCGTTCTGTCCTCATCTCTACATTTCATCACGATCTCATTCGTAGGTGCCGAGTCTGAAGGATTTGTTTTGATCTTTTTTAGATAAGGTTTAATTGCTATACTGTACTGTACGGTCTCTGCATGTACTGTACAAGGACAGGGGGAGAATGTACAGGATTAGTTCAGTTGAACTGCACCACACAGGCATGCAAGAGGTTTGGTGAAAAAATGAATGAACCAGTATTTGTTAGATTATTGAGCAAACAAGGTTTAGCTATTAATGCAAGGGGTGTTCAAGTCAAAGCGGGACTTTTGATTCTACAGAATAACAGAACACAATTCTGAGAGTAAAAACTCCCTTTATTTCTCTTTATAATCTCCTGCTACACTAATACACTAATCCCAGTGTTTCACTAGTGCTTGGACACCATCAAGGTAGAAAGTTTTCTCAAGTACTGTATATCTAAGCCATGATCAGACTGCTTGCTTTACCACTGGCCTCCCAGGAACTCCTTTAACAGCCCAAACATGTGGAAATGTCTAGGAGCGAGGTCAGGACTGTACCGGGGATGTGGAATTAACTCCCAGCTGAGTTCCTGTCAAAAATTGCACCATTCAAATGTTCTACTGCGCCTAAGAGTCTCATCACCAGACTGTAGTCTTTTGTGAATGTCCATCAATTTCTTGCCTTCATTCATTAAAAATTATAAGTCCTGGTTTGACTTGAATGCCACTTATACTTTATTATTATTTGGCTGACTTTCCTTTAGCAGCTTCCCTTTATGAGCAACAACTTGCCCAGGTATAGAGTTTACACTTCCAGGCTTGAACATGGGTCTATTCCAATCGTCATAATAATGGCAACACATTACAGACATTATGACGGGGTGTCTGTTTATTTTTTGCATGTCTGTGAGGACGTTATTGCCGTGGGGCAGAATGTGAGCGCTGTGAATAAGCACAGAAGGAAACAAATGTAGTAGACTGGAACAGGATGAAAAGATGAAAAGAACAATGGAAAAATATCTCACTACCAAGAAAAGGACCGCAAACTATGAAAAATGACTATAAAAAAGAACAAATGGAAAAACTAAAGCAAAAATAATTAAAAGGACAGAACGAAACAGGAAATGATTAATGAGTAGAAAAAAATTTAAATAAGGGAACAAAACAGGATGAACAGACAAATAGACCAAAAAGAACGGAAGAAAAAAATAAATAAAAGGACAAATAAAAAGAGAAAGCAATGAGGAAAAAAATTAATGAATGGAAACAAGTGAAGAAGAAAAACTAAAGGCATAGGATAAAAGGAAAAAAACAAATGAAATGAAAAAGAACAAAGCAAATGACAAAATAAAAAATAAACAAACAAAACTATGAAACACAATGAAAAAAGAACAGAATGAAATGGAAGAATGGAAAGAAACAGAATAAAATGAAGGAGATGAAGCAGAAAGAATGAAACTAAAAGAGAGCAAAAAAGAAAGAAGGAAATAGAACAAGGATCAAAGAAAAAGTTGATCTAACAGAATGGAGTTAAAAGAACATAATGGAAAAGAAGAAAGGGGGGAGATGAAAAGAAAAAAGAATGGGACATAAACAAATGGGAGAGAGCGGAAAGAACAGAACAACACAGATCATAAAGAATGTAATGCACAGAACGGACCGGTACAGAAAAAAAATGTAAAACGGAAAGAATGGAATAAACACAAAAGAATGAATCTGAATGAAAAAGAAGGAAACATTCCTTTTTTGGACAGACATTAGATTTTAAAAAAAAATGCTGGAGTCTTCCTTTAAATAATAAACTGCTATAATGCTTTCACTTGGATATTAGATTTTAATAAAACTCTATTGATGGATTAAATCTAAAGCAATTTGTACATCTTGATCACCGTGAGGATAAACTTGGAGCTGTGAATGTGTGTGCTGTGATTGTGTGGATTAGTGAGACCTGTGTGCATGCAGGAAGGTCAGAAAGGATGGATGATTAGGTTTAGGTGGAGATTGAGGTCAGCTGTGAGAGGATAAGAAACAGCCAAGAGCCGCGGACACATCCGTTAGCACGCCACAGTGTCCAGAAAGACAGGCCGTCGGTTAGTATAAGAGTAAGGAAGAAGGAAGACTTGGTGTGAAGAATTCAGACATGCATCCTCTCATGGTCGCCATCATAACAACCAACACCTCGCTCTCGGTCATTCTGTGGAACTTTCTGCTGTCCCAGGTGTTCTGCAAGAAGATTAAAGCAGCACCAGTATCTGAGGAGAACGTCCCTGTCTGAGTGAGCAGCATCTTCATTTATAGCGTGTGTGTTAATGAAAGCGTGCCGATCGTTTCTGTTTTTTACTTGGTGGTGGACTGGTTCCAGTTACAGGATCACAGCCTGAGTTTGGGATGCTGTCTGTGTGGAGTTTGGTTTTGCATAGGATTCCTTTAGGTTCTGGGTTTTTCTCCCAAATGCCAGAAAGTGAATTAGCATTGCTACATTGCCCCAGGTGTGAATCTGGATGGGATGCAATGCCACTGTCTGGACATGTTTATTGCTCCAAATAGTCACATCTGTGTTCAGATTCCAAGCTTGATGTGGGTGTGGTCTAAACAGGATGGCTTTTTTAATATTAATTTTTATGTGATGGTGTAGTGGTTAGCGCTGTGGTCTCGCACCTCCAGGGTTAAGGGTTCGATTCCTGCCTGGGGTCTGTGTACATGAAGTTTGCATGTTCTTTGTGGGGTTCCTCCAACAGTCCAAAGACAGATTTTAAAATGCCAGCATTGTGAATCATCATAAATGGCCTCGGCTACAAATGTGCCAAGGATATTTTTCATTCTAGCTCATGATGTTATTGCTGCCTGAGACTTTTTGTAGATTTAAATCCCAAATGAACAACAACGGTAAGAAAAACTCTCGGAGGAACTTTGAGAGGAACCAGAATCAAAATGGGACCCGTCCTCTTCTGGGTAACACCAAATAGAAAAATAAATACCAGCAGTACGTAAGGTGTTTACATGATGTTCAGTACAGTAAAACTATGTTCGTAGTAAGTACCCTACATACGAACATTCGAGTTACAAATTTTTGAAGATCACGGAAGTTAGATCAAATGTCCGATGTACATTGATACGTGTGTGCAGCGTGCATCCTCTGCAAGTGGTTGTGGTGTACCCACAAGCCCAGGATGTCCAGAAGGAAGCGTAAAAGCAGCGTCGATGAAGCTGGTACTGCTAAGAAGCACCAAGCAATAACAATGGAGACGAAAGTAAAAATTATTGTGAGAAATTGAGACATTAAAGAACAAGAACAAGATCATGCAACATGCGAAGTCTGCTGTGCCATTATTGTACTGTACTGTAATATACGTGGTAATATACGTGGACTTGCAAACAAATCATACTTATGAACAAGCTCTTGGAACGGAACTCGTTCGTATGTAGGGGACTGTTTTTATGGTTACAGCTCAAATCTACAGTATAGAGGTAAGGTAAAATAAAAAAAAAATTTGTCACAAATGGAAATTACTCACAAATGCAGAAGCTCTAAGCAGAAATCAGAATCAGTCAGTCATCCGTCATCCTTCATCCATACCACCAAATGTCACCTCCTCCATCATCTCACCTTCTACTCATTTAACCTCCCATCTACTGTACAGTACATGAATGATAACTGATGACCGAATGTTGGAACAGGAATTCACTCTGAGCTGTGCTGGAGCCATGCCAAGCCCAGAATTCCAGTATAAAGAGATCCACAATGGTTCAACCCCACATCCTGTTTTGAGACATCTCCTTCAAGAGGCAGTAAGTCAGGATGAAAGCTACTTCTCCAGCTATATCCCACCTGCCCGAGATGCCATCATCATCCTGCCCAAACATGTGCTGTACATCCTCATAGGGGTGGTCATGATTATTGCGGGCACCTACGGCATCACTGGTCATCTGATTAAGGATCTGGTCCATGATCTGGCAGGTAAATGTTGTCTACTACCACCAATGGTGGCCATCGCTTTCAAGTGGAATCAGCAAGTAAGCTCTAGTCTGCTGAGAAGTTTGGACAGTATTAGAATGATTTTTTACAGTTTGAAACACTGGCCTCCCAGGAACTCCTTTAACGCCCCGAACAAGTGGAAATGGCTGGGAGTGAGGTCAGGACTGTACAGGGGTGTGGCAATAACCCCCAGCCGGGTTCCTGTAATGTTTAAGTGGTGTTGGTGAATGATTGTTCATTGTTCAAATTTCATCACATGTTCCGGTTTGACTTGAACGTCCATCGTAATTAACAACAGCTTGGAGTTCAAGTTATGACCAGAATGTTGATTGTTTTCTATTAACTTCATGTCCTGAGGTTATTTATTCCCTTAGTACCACAGCAATTTGATTAACATTTTGATAGCAGCAACAAAGTTGCAAATGAACCTCTAACTGTAACAAAGCACTGACACTGGAGACTCCTTCCAAAAAATCTAGATAAGCATCTCTTCACAGAAAACCTCACCATATCAATGAGAGATTGTTTCTCTTTACTTCGTTAATTATTAGACTGTGATTATATGCACGTCTCACTGAGTTAGCTGGGAAAGTTAGCTTATTATAATGAAGGCATTAATACTGTAAAAACCTGTGATTTGCAGCTGGAACTACCATCACAGCTGCCCCTAGAGAAAATTAATCGATGCCTTCTAAAGAATCGAATGTATGTAGAGTAAACCTGGTGAACATTATTCTGCATTAGGGTTAGGAGTAATGAACAATGTAAATGGTGGTGTAGTGGTTAGCACTGGGGCTTCGCACCTCTGGGGGTCGAGGGTTCGACTCCCGCCTCGGGATCTGTATGCATGGAGTTTGCATGTGCTTGGTGGGTTTCCTCCGGGTACTTCGGTTTTCTTCCAGTGTCATTCACATTAGGCTTATTGGCTTTCCCAAATTGCCCGTAGTGTGCGAATAAGTGTGTGTGTGTATGCTTGCGATGGATTGGCATCTTGTCCAGGGTGTACCCCTCCCTGTGCCCAAAGTATCCTGCAATAGGCTTCAGAGCCCCCCCACAGTTTTCACCTTCATAAAAGGCATCAGCAGCAAATACTTACCATGGAACATCAGCGTCAGCGAGATGTCCTGCGTCTTAGCACTGGATTAGCCCAGTTAATGCAGGACGGGTCGGATTAAACACTGAATTACTGCATGCACGCCAAGATCAGGATTTAGGTGTAAATAATGCTTAACATTAACATTAAAATACCTTTACTAAATAAAAACAAAAATTATGTTTTTTAGCCCTTTCATGCAAAATGATTTAAAAGCCAAATCAGATTTTTTAAAATTTATCGACATAAAAGATTTTTTGACGTTCTAAGGAAGGCCGTAGGTCTGTGAGTCACGATCCCAGCCGAAGTGGATCCAGTGAACGTTCAGCGAGTGGAGCACCTGATCCTTGAAAATCGATGGATAACTTGTCTCCAACTTGCACAAGAGACGCATCTGTATGCGTGAACTGTACACACACTCATTCACCAACACCACTTACGCATTACAGGAACTCGGCTGGGAGTTATTTCCACATCTCCCGTACAGTCCTGCCATTAAAGGAGTTCCTGGGAGGCCAGCGTTTCAGATGTGAAGCATGGTGCTTCACCTTGCTGGTGTCCAAGCACTAATGGAACGCTGGGATAAGTGCATTAGTGTAGCAGGGGATTGTATAGAGAAATAAAGGGACAATCAAAAAATAACTGCACAATCAAAAGTCCAGGTTTCACGCCTCTCGTATAATAGTATCCTTGACATATTTGTACATACAGTATGTTAGGACTGCTGTATGATGTATGTATGTATTTATCTGCCATGAACATAGTTTTAAGGTCATTGGGATATTATGTAGGACATTTGGACAGGTAGCTCAGCTGCACTGAAAAGAGAATTTGCAATGAATCTACTGTAGAAATCAACACAAATCATTTATATCTTCAGAAATTTCCCTAAGAACAGTCAGAAGTGAGAAGACTAAGCATGAAAGGGTTAAAGCACCAATAATGATTGTCTGCATTTCCTAGCAGATTGGCTACTCGGCCCTGACCTGAAGGAGAATGAAGAGGAAGATGAAGTGGTGGTGGAGTCTTCTGGACAGGAAGACAGAGCAGAAGAGAGGAAAGCCGGAGAGAAAAATAGTCACAGATCCACCAGCGGAGACAAGAACAGTCCAGGAGTTCAGCTTTCACTAACAGCCTGACGACTTTCCCCAAAATAAAACCAAATAAATTCCAGTGGTTTTAGATTTCTCTTGCTGTCTGACCTGCTGAACAAAACCCCTCCTAAACCTGTCCACTTTTAATAACGTGCTTTTAAACCGTCACACCTGTCCTGTAAACAGGACTTTATTTACAAGTTAGCTTTAAACTCTTTTAGATGTGTGCAGAACCTCAGCTATACATAAATGTTCCATCTCTAAACTACACTTTACATCTGTACAGTAACACTTTTCTCTAAAAAAGGTGAAAAAGTGAATTTTCAGTCAGGATCATATAACATCATTTTTCATAATACTTAATGCTTCTTATCTCCAGATGCATGCTTTATTTTTGGTAAATATGCATACACATTAATATTTTTATCAGCTAAAAAGTAACAAATACAATTTCATGCCCTTTTAGGTCTGTAGTGTCTGTAACTTTTTTAAATTCAAATCTTTCAATGATCTTAACTGTCTTTCAGATGAAACTTAGAATTAGATTTCACATAAAAACACATAAACCTGAAAAAGTGTATTATACTAAGATGCTAAATTGTTAAGATATCGCAACGTGAATCTGACATGGTTACGGACACTACAGATCTTTTGCTATTCTGAGCTTTTACCAAAAATCGATTTAAGCAACCATTTTTACAGGTCATATGCATCTAGAAGCTTACATCAATTTTACTATCAATAATCATAAAAAATATGAATAATTTTACATTTAGAATGAATATTGTTTGAAGCGAGACAGTATAACCCTGAAAAATGGCTATTTTGGGGGCGCACATAAAGTCCTCTCTCCAAAACCGCTGAAATTAGCAACTTGAACTTTTTTAAGAAGCAAGATTTGTTACTTCTATGTTGCATAACTTGAAACTTTTAAACTTTAGAAGTAGAAATAAACTTCAGAAGTAGCTTCTTTGGCACACACACACATTTTCTGTATTGTAAAGTAAATCCATTATCCATTAATCTCTAGCACATGAGAAAAACTACCTTAGGGATTAATAATTAATGCCTTCTATGCCATTAATCAGTTTTGCGAAATTTCTAAATCTAACTAAATATAAAACATTAATATAGATAGTGGAGAATTCCTCTTCGTCAGCGCTGCACGATTTTATTGCTTTAAATACAGTAAATGAACAAGGTTTCGAACAAGGTGACTGTGATTTACAGCTGTGATGTATTTCTCACCTGTCTATGTATGTAGGCTTGGATCATTTTTGCTCTCCTGTTTAGAATTAGCAATAAATAATCGGGTACTGTATGTGTAATGAAATATTCAGAAAACAACGTAAAAGCAATTTTAATATTAATGCTCTATGAATGATCTGTAATATACTGTACAGATCTGTGTGAGTGACATTTTGTGCATGATGTACGTCTATGACTAGAAAACGTTACGCTTTATTCCCTAACTTGTATAAAGTGATAAAGTGAATCTGAAAACAGGGCTGTTAGGTTTTACAGTTTTTTTTTATTCATTTAGTAATTCTATGTAATTTGCATTCTTTGTTTAGTCATTACTTCGTAATGGTTAAAATGTGCTGCTTTATGGAGATGCTGGGGATTGAACCCAGGACCTCATACATGCGAAGCATGCGCTCTACCACTGAGCTACATCCCCACAGCTCAGCAACCTGATCGGGGCTACAATCAAACCCACCTTCTTCTGACTGATCACATTTTAGATCATTTTACAGTTTGAGCCACACTAGCCGCCCATATTGTACTTTTCTTTTCTTTGTTTTTCTTTCTATGTAATAAATATCAACCTGTCGATGTGACTCTGTGTGCCTGTATTGGTTTATTAAGCAAATTCAATCATCCAGTTTTAAAACTATTCATAATTCATGAAACGTTTTTTGACGAAACGATCGCCGTAGACATGGAAGCGTGTGTGTGTGTGTGTTAGGGTGAAGTTTGGGTTTGGGACAAAGAAGGATTAGACACTGCTGTCGTCAAACTGAATTAAAACCTGCACACGGACACACACACACACACTTCTCATCCAAGCAGAAGAGCATTAAAAATGATGAATGTGAAAGCTGTCATTCAAGATTTTCCATTTTATACCACAGTGTTTCTAAAATATCGATTCTGATTGGTCAGAAGGTGTTCAATTTTTTTTAACAGCAGCTCCGACAGTTCTGGAGTTCTGGATGTGCAACAATCTGAGAATTTTGCATATTCACTTTATTTATTATTATATATGCACTGATTAACATGTAGGTGGCATGGTGGTGTAGTGGTTAGCACTGTCGCTTTGCACCTCCAGGGTCTGGGTTCGATTCCCGTCTCTGTGTGCATGGAGTTTACATGTTCTCCCAGTGCTTGGTGGGTTTCCTCCCACAGTCCAAAGACATGTAGGTTAGGTTGCTTGGTGTTCCCAAATTGCCCGTTATGTGTGTGTGCCCTGTGATGGATTGGCATCCTGTCCAGGGTGTACTAAGCCCTAAGCCTCCTGGAATAGGCTCCATGTCCCTGCGACCCTGAATACAGGATAAAGCGGTATAGAAGATGAGTGAGTGATTAATATGTATTAAATTGAATAAATTTAATACATATTAACATACACACACAAGGGTTAGTCAAAAATTATCTGCACTCTGGCTGTAGAGTTTATTTAAATCAACTTTTAGAAAAGACAAATACATAATTTTCCCACATGCTCTGCAATACACTCTGTCCATCTGTTAACAAGCTTTTGTATCCCTCATTAAAAATGTTTTCCACTGTATTGGACTTTGAACTCTTGTTGAGGATTTTCACCATCAGGACCGCTTTACAGGACAGACATTTTCTATCATCTTGCTTCCTGGACTTATCCGGTGAGGCAGAGACATTTTTCCCCCGCACCCCCACACGCACACACATACACAGAAAGTCCCTGACTTACGAACAAGTTCAGTTCCGGGAGCACGTTTGTAAGTCGGGTTTGTTCTTAAGTCCGACAAAGTGAGTCTTGTACGACTTTGACACGAATATACAATGTAAAGCATACCGGTCCACTTGACTAAATCTCCGTCCCCCTTCCCCACACTGCCATCATTTGGCCAAAAAAATTTAACCTCGCTTACGGAAATGAATCTCGCACGTCAAATCTAACAGTGTTGTCTCTGCACCTTTAAATCGCGAGGGGAATCCTGGATGCTGTTTTGTCTCCGAGCTGTTTTCCACTGTATTGGACTGTAAACTCAGATTTTTGCCGAAATTAGGATTATGCACCATCAGGACTGCTTTACAGGACAGATATTTTCTATCATCGTGCTCCCGAACTGATTAATTGGAACTGGTGAAGCCGACTCATTTCTTTCACACACACACGCACACACACGCACACACACACAGGGCTGTGCAGTGTCTATATATTTTTTTCTTTTACAATACACGTGAGCTACTTCCGTATTTTGTTCACATCTACAAATGTTCGTAAAACCGCGATCCGTTCGTATCTGCGGAAATTCATAACTTGGATGTTTGTAAGTCAGGGACTTATTTTAATTGAAAACTAATCAGCTGTGTGTGGTAGCTGGAACTCCCAGCACTCTGTCAATGATTAGTTTCCTGTAACCGCGCACCCCTGAGTGGTTTATTCCTTAAACACACACACACACACACACACACACACACACACACACAGCGTAACTCTAACTGCACTTGTAGTCTAGTTGTCCTCTCTTTCTCACACCTCTGAAGTACATAGAGGAAGCGCTAGGAGGAAACATTACTAACTGTGCCAGTCTTGCGGTTTGTCGCGTCACACTCATGACACACTGCGAATGTTTTAAACATTATTTCTCTCACAAATGCCCCCCCCCCACCCTCATCTTTCCCAGGACGTTTCATCAGACAGACAGACAGACAGACGGAGACCAAATACAGAACCGTCCTTCTGGTTTCCCAGCATAGTTTGCTAATAGTGTAGCCCAACGTGCTGCAAGTCCGCACACGCAATCTTACTTCGCACCTCAGCGTGATGGCGCAACACTCACACACAGAGAGGGAGAGACGCAGTCATATTTCACTTCAGTCAGACCGGGGAGGTCTCGTCTCGTCCTGTCTCCAGTTCACAGCACAAGACGCAGTTAACAGAAATTCCTCTCAGTCTTTAGATTGATGTAATAACACGCCTCGAAACGTAGCTTCACAGCTAATCGCTCCACAACGCGCCGCAATACCGGATTATTACAATTACCGCGCGTTTAACGGTGCAGCCGAGTCACCGAGACGGAGACGTTCGTCTCCTTGTAGCTTTTAAAGCAAAGATTGTCTCAAAGATCAGACGTTGCTCTTTATAGGTTGTATTTTTATAATATGTATTATAAATGTTGTTTTGTCAGGAGCACTCAGAATTGCATGAAGTGCAGGACAATAAATATTTAACACTGTGGTATATACGGTGCTGTGAAAAAGTTTATACCCCCCTTCCTGATTAAAAAATTTTTTTTTTAAATGCTTTTAATGTTTTAATAATACTCAAAGATAAACCCGAGTAAATACAGAATGCAGTTTTAAATTATGGATTTCATTAATTAAAGAAAAATTTGCCGTCCAAACTTCCCTGGCCTTGTGTGAAAAAGTAATCCCCCCTTTTTATCACGGGTTATCACGGGTGCGTCCTGATCACTAGTAATTCTCTCCGAATTGGACTGCACAGGGTATTCAAGCCATGTTAAGTAAGATGTCAAGTCAAATGGAACAAGCAAACAATAGTTTATCATTTCATAAGCGAGATTAAGCCTCTGTGCTTAAAAAAAAAAAAACAGGCCTGGCAATAATTCCATACGGTGTTCCTTACATTTAAGGACAAAGTTATATTAATATTACACAACTATAATGATCATTTAATATAAATTAATCAGCCATGATATTAAAACTTTTTGCATTAAAGCCATCTTGATTCTTTCTATAACGGCCAGCGTTGACTTTCTGCTGCATCGCCTTCTTCGTGGGATCAGACCGGAGAACCATATTCTGATTTCGGTTTTGTTATTTCGTTTTGCACTTCTCGGCCACCGTAGGTCATGATGTCATAGCTGATCGATTGGTGTGTAATTCTACAAGACGGTGGTGGTGTTCATTACGCATCATATTAATCTGCAAAATATGAAGCTCATTTTGTTTTAAACTCACCTTCATTCACATTTCAGTATTTCTATTTCATAAGAAATAATGGAAATTTTAATTATTCGTTCCACAGCCCCAAAAAAATGAATACATAAAAATAAGGTAAAGTGCTCGCCCTATCATCCGGAGATTGCGAGTTCGATTCCCAGTTGATGCTGTAACCTCTCTCAGCTGGAGGTCTAGAGAGAGCTGATTGGCCGAGCTCTCTCAGAGGGGAGGGATGAGAGGTACTTAGTGCTCCCACA
>JAOVVB010000030.1:1136676-1151214 GCA_028570985.1 Heterobranchus longifilis
CACTGTGATGTCATTCACACACTGTGGGCAATTTGGGAACCCCAGTTACCCTAATCTGCATGTTTTTGGACTGTGGGAGGAAACTGGAGACCATGCAAACTCCATGCACACAGAAACGGGAATCGAACCCGGCCCGGACCCTGGTGACAAGGCGACTGTGCTAACCACTAAGCCACTATGCTGCTGACCTGATAATAATAATAATATTATGTGCATTTTTAGTTTTGCATGTTTGCGATGTCATTCCCATATTCCGGGAGCAGTTTTACATAAAAATAATAATAACTTTGGTTCTGCATAATATATCTGAAGCCCCAAATGAGAACAGTGTGATGTCTGAAGCCTCCTCCGTCCACACACACCGACAGGACACACCGACTTCCGTATAATCGGTTGTTTTTGTGTTTTTAAAAAAAAATAGGTTTAGTGATGTGGTACCGCACGGATCCGCGCTGTGATGCCTCTTGTGTGTGTGTTTTTTTTAAAGTACGCCTATTCACCGTGTGAGACGCAGTGCAGTGCAGTGCACGTGCGACCGTCAGTACACCCATCTTATTCTTTTCACGGCAGAGGGCATCCGCTGCATTAACTACCTCTTAATATACCTTTCTCATTCTACCGCTCCTGTTTATTCTGCTAGTGCAAGAGGGAACTGTTCGCCACTAATTAATCAATTAATCGCGGATGGCAGATGGAAAAATATTTTAAAAGTATCAGCAAATACACTTGGGCGGCCCACCCACAAACTCTCTGTGTGGGAAACACTGAGTCATTTGAGAGCTGACGGAGTCGACTCTTGTTAATGAGCTGATTCAAATAATTTGACTCGGAAAAACTGTCAACTCAAAAATCTTTCCTTTTTAAAGCTATGAAAACTCATAAGGAGTGACAAAGATATGATTATGACATTACATAGTTTTAATAAAATGTTAATATAGTTAAGTGTTCTGTTACATTATTACTTTTTTTCTCTTTCATAACGGTGTGAAGTTTTAGGTTTCATGCTCAGTCCAAACCCCCACAGCGTCGTCCCGTTGCTAACGCTAAAACGCTGGGCTCTGGGAATCTCTGTGAAGCCTAATGATATCATCAGAGCCTGATGTAATCATCTCCTGCATAGTGATACTAATCAGATCGAGATTTACACTGAAGTCACTAAACCACACAAGTGCAGTTGCTGTCATTCTGTTCAGCTCGAGAATATATTTAGATTTTTTTCGCGTCACAAGGAGCGTATTTTCAAGCAGTGAGGTTCTGAATCTGTGATGTTTAATAATGTACACGGGATCCTAAGACTCTGATTAACACACGTCATTTTAATAACTTGCACAATAACTTGAGTTACAAG
Organism: Heterobranchus longifilis; assembly: GCA_028570985.1. Lineage (NCBI taxonomy): Eukaryota > Metazoa > Chordata > Actinopteri > Siluriformes > Clariidae > Heterobranchus > Heterobranchus longifilis. The sequence goes on from JAOVVB010000030.1 coordinate 1,138,025, forward strand.
CTCAGTTTCTTGGCAGTTGCTTAAAAGCTTTAGTGTTTCCCCCCCCATTCCGATACCTTTGCGTATATGCTGATATCATACACATTATTGTCCAATATTGTTAAGGACTTTAAATTCACGCTAAAATACAATGGCATGGAAAAGAAAAAACTGCAAAAGCAAAAAAAAAAAAATTGGTTTGTAAAAATTTCAATCCAAACCCAGTGATCCCAGTTCCCAACATTTCCAGTTTAGTATGAATCCAGTTTCATGGATTTCCAGAACCCTATGTTTCTTGTTTATTCTTTGCCCAATTTTCCATGTTCATAATTCCCATCATTTCTAGTTTCCCATGTTCCCAGTTTAATATGTAATCGGTTCTCGATGTTCCTTCTTCCTGTTTTTCCAGTGCCCTGTGGGAATGGAAAACATATTCGAATATACTTTCCCAGTTTCCTACAAATTCTAATTCTCTTAAATCACATTTCCCAAATTTCCCAGTTCATGTCCCTAGTTTAATGCATCCTCGGTTCTCTATGCACACAGTTCTTTGTAGTTCCAGTGCCTTGTGTTTCCCATTTCTTACATTCCCAGTTTTTGATTGATTTTTTCCTGTATTCCCAATTCTATATATTCTTTTCAACTTTTCCAGTTGTCTATATTCCTAATTACCCATGCCTCAGTTCCCCATTTTCACCAGTTTATTTCGTTCCCAGTTCTCGGTGTTCCCAGTTCTCCGTGTTCCCAATTGTCCATTTTCTCAGTTTTCTATTTTTCTTGGTCCTCGTGTTCTCAGCTGTATTTCCAGTGCCTTGTCTTTGTTCTAACTCGCGTTCCAAGTTTCCTCTAATTTTTAATTCTCACTATTTACAATTACCAACCTTCCCAGATAGCTGCATTCCCCATTTAATATGGACTCTATTCTGTGTTCCTACTTCTCGGTATTTCCAGTGCCCTGTGTTTCCGATTCCTATTCACCAGGATTCTGATATTCCTAGTTTCCTATGTTCCCAGTTTAATATGAACCCATGTATCTACAATTCCCAGTTCTCTGTAATTCTAGTCCCCTGTGTTTTCCCCAACCATTGTTTCTCTGCAGTTCCCTATACTCCCAATTCTCTATGTTTCCAGTTTAGTATATTCCAAATTCTCTGTATTTTCCAGTTTACTTTTTTCCCCCTATTTCTTACTTTCCCAGTTTCCTACAATTCCCATTATTCCCAGTTCAGCATGTACTCAGTTCTGTATGTTTATACTTCTGTAGTTCAAGTGTCCTATAATTTCCATCCTTACATTCTTTTGTTTAAAGTGTCATATATTCCCAATTTTCCCACTTCCCAGTAAGCCTGGTTTTGTATATGCACGGTGTATATAGCTCCTGTTTAATGTGTACATATTCCCAGTTCCCAATTAATACAATTTCCTGTGTTCTTAGTTCCCTATGTAAGCACACTCTATGTTTTGAGAATATGCTAGTGCGTAGTTTTTCCAGAAATCAGTTAATCTCATTCGTCCCGTCTTTCTTTATTTCAAAATTCTAAATTGCCAAAACTTTCTTGGGACGTTTGTTCCGTCCTTTAAGCTTTCCTAATTGTCTCTCATGGTTTTAGCCTTTGTAAATTTGGGAATAAGCCGAGTTGGATGGAAAGCCTTGAACAATGTGGAGTTATTTGTGACTCGAAGCAGTGGAAGTGGAAACGCGAGGTTAGCGGGCACTCGGTCAATGGCAGGAACTTCCCTGTTTTTAGGGCAGGAAGTGTTGTGATTGAGCCGACATTAGGGATCCTGGAGTTACTTCCCCTCTGTGTGTGTGTGTGTGTGTGTGTGTGTGTGTGTGTGTGTGTGTGTGTGTGTGTGTGTGTGTGTGTGTGTGTGTGCGCGCGCGCTCGTGCGCACATGCAGTTACACACTGTATCCAGCAGGTGAGGACAGAGGACATGGCAGGAGAGGAAACACACATGCACCACAAGCCTCAGTTCCTCTCCCAGCTCCAGTGTTGCTCATCACTGCAGCCGTTAAAGGGCATGACATTTTTTTCAGGTTTAGCACAAAATATCTGTCAAAGAAGCAGAAACAAGTTAACAGCTTTGTGTTTTTATTTTGAGTTGTTTATTTTGTTAATAAATCTTTGTTTGGAATGTGGACAGATAATCTCTCATCTTCTAAAATTACAGGGACAGTCGCTTAAGTTTACTTCGCTCTAATGTTCCCAGTTCCCTGTGTTCCCAGTTCTCAATGTTTACAATTTTTTTTATTTCCCAGTTGTCTATATTCCTAATTACACATGCCCCAGTTCCCCATTTTCACCAGTTTATTTCGTTCCCAGTTCTCTATGTTCCCAGTTCTCGGTGTTCCCAATTGTCCATTTTCTCAATTTTCCATTTTTCTTGGTCCTCATGTTCTCAGCTGTATTTCAAATCTCAAAATTTCCAATATCCAGTATTCTCACGTCCCTCTCTTCCTAATTCCCTATTTTACCAACTCTATATGATTACAGTTTCCCATATTACTACTTCTTTAAGTACTTTTTATCCAGTTCCTTGTCTTCCCACTTTGCCATATTCACAGTTCCAGTGGTCCACATATTCCCAGTACTCTATATTTCCAGTTCCCAGTATTCTAACTTCCTTATATTTACATTTTTTTAAATTCCATTTTCCTATATGTCCAGTTCCATCTATTCCCACTTCCCCATATTCCCTGTTTCCTTTGTCCCCAGCGCTGTACATTCCCAGTTCCTTATGTTCCCAGTTCCCTTTGTTCCCAGTGCCCTACATTCCCAGGCAGCGTGGGTATTCTAGTGCGGCGGTCTCAGCAGAGAGCCGGGGCTGTGTGACTCATCCCATTAACGGCTCTCTGGCTGCTTTCAGGCGGAGGCGAAGCTGCTCCACCTCCTCACTACACGACGAGCCTCGCTCACGCCTCTCACTCTGACTTCAACAGAGCCGAGATCCTGATGGAGGAGTGCAGCCGTCTCCTGTCTCTGATCCAGAACAGAAGAACAGACGAGCGTGATACCCGCTGCTGCTGCTGCAGTACAAACAGGGAATTCCACCTGACCCGAGAACAAATGTGAGAACTGAGTGATGATGTTCAGAGCGATGGTGTGTGCCAGTGAGGTTCCTCATCAGACATAACATTAAACCTACTGACAGGTGACGTAAATAACGTTGACCTCAGTACAGTGGCACCTTATGGAGTGCTCGAAGTTGAAAAATGGGGAAGTATAAGGATTTGAGTAACAGGTCCATCCAGCGATGTCTGGATGATTGGGTTAGAGTGTCTCCAAAACCGGAAAAGTGTTCTACTCCTTGGTTAGCATGTGTAATGTGCATAGCAACTGTACCTATGGGTGGGCGGAGCCTGCGATCAGTCGGTTATCACCGTCGTTATTTTCGTTCCAGTCACTCTCGTATCATTTTCTAGTTCATTTCTTAGAATGAACGTTACAGTTTTTTTTTTTCCTCCCAAAAAATAATCCTTTAACCTGAACATCTCCTCCTCTTTCTTCTGTCTTATAATTTTATTTCTCTTTATTTTTTACAGTGTGTGATCATCACAGTCACTCTCCTCAGATTGGCAGTCATGGCTGACAGCGAGGACCCGCTCTAGAACCCTCTGTTTTATAGAAGCTTGTGGAAACACACACACACACACACATATATATATATATATATATACACACACATACAGTAACACACAATCCCTCTGGAGAGCGTCCTGATCTGCGTGGGAACGAACGTGTGCATTCAGAGGGGAACGTGAGGGCATGAATTCATCCGGCACTCCAGGTGAGGCTCTTTCCACTGCTGGTCTCAGCTCAGTTCTGCTCACACACTGCTCACACACCGCTCAAACCGTGCTTTAAATGATTTTTGAAAAAATTCAAGTTGAGTGGTGGAAAATTCAAACAAGAAGGATCCCATAGTTGCACCCTGGTGCACGCCACAGTGCTAACGGCATGGGAGAACCCGTGGGTAGGTCTTCAACCTGTTAATGTAGTAACAGAAGTAAATCAGCAGGGTTACAGCAATCATAAACTTTTTAACAATAAGTCAACTAAGAGCACCTTAATGAAGTCGTGTTCTTGACTTTATTAACTTTAACGTCTTTTTTCTAAAGTGTTTCCTTAACAAACCTGTAGATCTTGTTCCTGTGTGCACTTCGCCGTTATTTATATATAAAGTTTACGCTTCAGCACACACAAGTCTCATCATCAATTTAGTCTATACAATAATGCATTCATGTCATCATGACCGTTCTGCAACGTAGGAAACTTGCCCATAAAATACAGCATTCTAAAATATATTTTATAATCATAAAGGTGTTTGAATTTAAAATATCTCAACACAACCTACAGTATGTGTTGTTTCAGCGGTGTTAAAATATCTTGGCGCGCGACCTTTCGCTGTTTCTGAATCACTTGTTCATTCGTCCACTATGCGCGCACACACAGGCGCACACACACTCCTTCATTCCTTTCCTCCCTTCTCTGAGGTTTATAATTAGAAGTGGTGACGGCCGTGCAGACCTTTACTAACCTCTCGTCCCTCGGCTGACGTCGGTGAATGTCACGGTTTGCCGTGGCAACCCCGCGCTTCACTCCTCCGCTGCCCTGAGGGCCGGGCGCTCATTGGACCACTCGGCCCGCCTGACGCCACTCAGGGTATTCGTGTGTGTAGGTGTGTGTAGGTGTACGTGAGTGTGAGAATGCATCGGTGTATGATGTTTCGCCTGCATAAAACATCAGGATTGTGCGTGAGACCCGCTGAATAATTATCGGCACCCTTGGGTCAAAACAAATATGTTTGTGGATATTGTAAATTTATTCCAACCAAAAGTATGCTTTTATTTTCTTAAACAAAACCCCTTGTATCACTATTGTAGTAACATCTACTCTAGAGTATTTAGTCCAGTACACTGTAAAGTTCTGGATTCCGATTGGTCAGAAGGAGGAGGGAGGGGTGTGTGAAGACAAGAAGAAAATCTTGGGCGAACAAAGTCAGACTATTATAAGCCACTTCCTCCAGTCTGAACGGGGTAAAATATGGCAGGAGTCAATTTAAAAAAATCAATTGTGCGGCACTTATTGGCATATTCATTGATGATTCCATCCATCCATCCATCTAGGAGCCTCTGTAGTTCAATTAAGGACTGTGTAGGCCAATGGTGACCATTTTATTTATTCCCAATTTGTACGACCCTGGTAGGACCTCTGGTCAACATTCACGTGCAAATTTACACACTATAGGCAATTTGTAATGCCAATCAGCCTAATCTGCATGTTTTTGGACCATGGGAGGAAACCAGAGAACCCACAAGAACATGCAAACTCCATGCACACAGACCCGACATGGGAATCAAACTCAGGACCTGGAGGTGCAAGGTGACAGGTGCTGCTCATTAATGATTAATTCACTGTTAATAATGTTAAAAGTGTCGAGGTGGTCCTAGGATGCTTTGTTTAGCAGTTTTTACAGTCGCTAAATGTATATAATTGTACTGCAAAAAGTATTGGCATCGCTTGATCATCGCTCCCCTATGCATTTCTTTCGCAAACTATTGGCACACTGTATGCCTTTGTATTGCTGTACCGTTACAGTCTCCCTTGAGAGAACTAATAACCCCGAACCTGTTCCAGCATGACCATGATCTTGTGCGCAAAGCGAGATCTGTGAGAAGCTCCATTGTGTGTGTGAAGGTTATAGTGGAAGATCTTGAGTGTCCTGCACAGAGCCCTGGCTGAACTCACCCGCGCTGAACCATCACCTTTGGCCCGAACTGGACCTGGAGCCTCCTCGACGTCCGGCTACAACACCAGTGCTTGAGCTCGCTAATGCTCTTGTAAAGTGTGTGAATGAACAGAAAAAATCCTCAAAGCCCCGCTCCACAATCTTGTCTTCTCATACGAGTAGAGTGGAGCACATCGTAACAGGAAAGAGGGTATAGATGTGCGATAGTCAGGATGCAAACACTTTCTTATCGAGAATGGTGTCGGTTGTGTAGCATTCAGAGCACTCGTGTGTTAAGCTAAGCCGGGAGTGAATTTTCAGAGTGAACAACCCAAACGCCTTCCTGCAGCGAGCAGGAACGAGAAACGAGGATCGGAATAAAAATGGGATAAACTGTGAGTGACGGATGTGTTTGCAGGAGCGGTTTTTTTAGAGCGCGGCAGGGAGCCCGGCTTCTACTTCCAGGTTTCCGTCATTATGTGCCTGTGTTAATATTTGAAATGCGGAAATAAATAAGTAAAAGTGTGTGTGTGTGTGTGTGTGCGTGTTATCTGCCCAAGCAGAGCGATGCAGCTGGTGCTGTGCGGCGGATGACTCATCGCCCTGCTCTGTTTGAGAAAAGAGAATCACTATGCTTCCTCTCTCTGTGTGTTTGTGTGTGTGTGTGTGTGTGTGTCGTCTAAGCACGTAAATCCAGTTCTTCTGTCTATGCCTTGATATGAGTCATCACATGATTAAAAAGCATGCATGTGATGAGGATGGTATTTAACACATGGCTTGTTCCCATGCAGTAAGACGTGGAGACGGTGTTGGAGATAAACATCAGAGGGGGTGGGGGGTGATGGTGAAGTTCACATCACGCAGCCAGATGACGCCTTCACTTTCTTTTTTTGACGCATTCGGTAAAGACACACTTTATTTCTAGACCTGATCGTACATGCTAATTGATTTTCATGAACCTGAGAACCGCTGCGGTGTAATGATTTGGGTTTCACTGAAGCCCCTGTTCAACCTGTGTGTGTGTGTGTGTGTGTGTGTGTGTGTGTGTAGTGGAAGGTGCCACGTCGCCTGTTGCCTTGCACCTCCAGGTCCTGGGTTTGATTCCCACGTCGGGTCTGTGTGCATGGAGTTTGCATGTTCTTGTGGGTTCTCCGGTTTCCTACCACGGTCTAGTGGAAGAGGCGTGGCCTGTGTGTGTGTTTGTGTGTTTGAGGTTCAGGTCTAGTGGAAGAGGCGTGGCCTGTGTGTGTGTGTGTATGTTTGAGGGTCAGGTCTAGTGGAAGAGGCGTGGCCTGTGTGTGTGAGCGTCAGTTCCAGAGAAGGAGGCGGGGTCTATAGGTGTATAAGGGTCATTACCAGTAATGGAGGCGTGGCCTTTAGGTGTGGAAGGGTCAGTTCAAGTGAGAAGGTGCGTGTGTGTGTGGGTTAGTTCCAGTGTAGGAGGAATGACGTGTGTGTGTGTGTGTGTGTGTGTGTGTGTGTGTGTTGAAATGTACCCTATTTGCTTTTTCCTTGTCCTTTATATGTGGGTTTCTTTCATGCTAATGAGCTAATTAACCTCGACTAATCAGGAGAACTCTCAGTGCAGTTTCTCTTCAGAAATCAATAAGAAACTAGAGAGAAATTAATTAGCAGATCTTCTTCCTCACACACTGCGTGCATGACAATAACGAGGATAATGAATACTACTTTTTACTTCTCTGGCCAAATTAAAGCAGTGTGTTCGTTCCTCTGAGAAAAGCAGTCCGAGTTATTCTGAGTGGGCGAGCGCACACACACACACAAACACACACGCTAGTGACGTCCCTTTTTTTTTTTTTTGCCTGTTTGTTGCCTTGTGTTTGTGTCCCTGTAGAACGATGGCGCATGAAGCGTTGAGTTTAATCCAGAGATCAGTGACGCAGGGATGTGTAACCGTATTTAAACATCTTTTAGCACTTTATGTTTTAAAATCGTTCAGTATATCTGAGAGCTTTAGCGCTCGTCTGAAGAAGGCTTTTCACATGAGATCAGTGTTCCTTCCTTTCTTCCATCCATCCATTTTTCTTCCACTAAGCAGCAGTCGGTGGGGGCAGCAGTGTTGCCCAGACCTCCCTCTCCCAGGTAGTCTTCGCTCTGTCCTGGGGTCTTTTGCATGCTGCACATACTTGAAACAGTTTAGAAGGCATTTTAGACCAATGCCCCAAACCACATCATCTGAATGTCTGATCTCAAAGGCTGAGCCCAGCCACTCTGTGAAGGTTGTGCACCTTCACCTCTGTATCTGCAGTCCTTCGATGAAATTGAGGATTTCTGAATGTTTTAATAGAATAAAGTGTTTGGAACCTTCTGAGTGAATATAGGCGTTTCTTGACCTTCTAAGCTATCAAATTATGGCACGTTCTTATGAAAAAAAAAAAATACCAGGAACTCTCTGAAGAACCGTTTTCTGAAGTCCTGGAGTTAATACCGTTCCCAAATTGCCCGTAGTGTGTGAACGTTGATCGGAGGTCCTACCACGGTCATACAAAATGGGAATAAATACAATGGTCACAATGGGGCCTTCACGGTCGCTAGTTGGACTACACAGGTTCCTAGATGGTCGGTAAAGTGTCCAGGAACCTTCTGAGTAAACATGTCTAAGATCTTTACAAAAGAGTACAGCAACTTCCAGAGGGGAAAAAAAAAATCCAGGAGGTTTTGAAATGAATAACTCCAAGAACCTTCTGGGGAAATAAAGAGCCCAGGAACTGTTTGAGGAAATAGAGTCCAAGAACTTTCTAAAGAAGTAAAGAGTCTATGAATTTAGTGTGGAGATACTGGATTTCTGAGCCTTATGAGGAAGTAAATAGTGCTGGATCCTTTAGGGAAAATGAAGGGTTTTGGGGAAACTTCTGAGAAAATGGAGCGTTCCATGATCTTCTGTGGAAAAAAAGAGAAGTGGTGTACCACGTGTCCTGTTTCTATAGAGACCTTTAAGAGCTGTACCTGTGGATTGTGTGTGTGTGTGTGTGAGAGAGAGAGTGTGTGTGTGTGTGTGTGTATAACTGCAGTTTGTTTGGTTTTAAATAAACCTTGATAAAGCAGACGCTGCCCCTCCCCCGCCTCCCTCCTGCCAAATTTACCTCAGATCACGTCAGGAAGCCTGAAAGGGAGAACTGCCTGTAAATAACTGTGTGTGTGTGTGTGTGTGTGTGTGTTTGTGGAGGCTGTGAGAAGGAGTGTGTGTCTTTTGGACCCAAACTCTCGGCTCGTTAATGCTGGAGAAAAAGCGTTACTCAGGGATTAATAAAACTCCAGGACCACACTGATTAGTCTGATCACAATCAAGTGCAGCAGGTGTGTGTGTGTGTGTGTGTGTGTGTGTGTGTGTGTGTGTGTGAAATCAGAGGAATATGTAATGACTGTCAGAAAGTACACAATCAAAATGGCCCCCTTTTTCTTTTGCACTTTTTTGCTTTTTTTTTAATTTATTTTGTTCACTTTTTCACAGTTAGTGTTGCTCATCCTTTTCTGTTTTTCTTTCTCATTCATTTTCTCTTTCTCACTCTTTTTTTAATCTTGTTTTTGCGCCTTCCTATTTCTGTCTTTCTGCCTCTTTTTGACTTTTTCCCTTTTGCCTTCTTCTCTCTCTCCACCTGTCTATCTTTCTGTTTCTCTTTCTCTTTAGTCAAGTTTTTCTCATTCGTTCTCGTTTTCAATTTCTGTCTTGCTCTATTTTTTTGCGCCTTTTTTCGTTTGTCCTTTTCTACATTTTTGTCTTTGTCTATCTCTCTTTTTGTCTTTTTCCATCTCTTTTAGACTTTTTTTGCCTTCTTCTGTCTCTCTCTATCTCTTTGTCTGTCCAACACTGTCTTTCTCTCTCTGTTTTTTCCTTCGCTTATTGTCTTTTACAATCTCATTTTCTGCATTTTTGTCTTTCTTCCTGCCCCTCTTTATATTTCATTCTCTTGATCTATTCTTTTTCTGTCTCACTCCCTTTCTTTCTTTCTTTCTTTCTTTCTTTCTTTCTTTCTTTCTTTCTTTTTTCCCGTTTGTGATGTGACGGATGTTTAGTCCACTTGAAGAGCTTGAGGTACAGATTTCATCTTTAATTATCAGGAGTTAAGGGGAGCTCAGGGTCAGAGGTTCAATTCAGTTTCATTTGCTTTTATCAATGGTCATTGTCGCAAAAGCAGCTTTTTCGAAATCAAAAGAAAATTATGGAAATGTGTACGAAATGTGTGAGAATATATGTAGATTGTCCCTGATGAGCAAGCCGAGGGCGACGGTGGCAAAGAAAAACTCTGAAATGGCATACGAAAGAAACCTTGAGAGGAACCAGACTCAACAGGAAACCCATCCTCATTTGGGTGATGATAGATAGCGGGAATTGTATTGCAGTCATACTGTGTGTTAGAAAGCTGGAAGTTCAATAAAACAGAAGATATTAATTAATATCGAGTCCAGTTCGTTATTGGAGGCTCAGGTAAAAACCTGTAGGAAACTCCAGATAACAGTTAGGTATGGTCATAGTCACAATGTATAAGGTGAATGTATATTTAGTGTTGAGTGCAAGCAGGGACTCCGGCAGGACTAACTATGACCGCATAACTAGAAGGGAGAGCCAGAAGGAAACACAGACATGAGGGCTCCCTGAGATGTAAAGCAATCCATTAACAAACCGGAGTGATCAATGAGAGTGGGGAAGACAGCATCTAAACATACCAGTTCAGATAGTTCAGTCCCACCAGTTCATAATATTCTATGTCCATGAGTCCCCCAGATCTGCTCCTTTGCCTAAGGCAAATCTATTCACAGAAATGCTTGGCTAAATAAATATATAGTCCCGAAAATTAATTGTAAGACTCATCCATAACTTTGGAGCTTTGTAAGAAAAAGCTCTGCCCTCTGCTGTAGGGTTTATAATACGTGGTACTGACAAGCAGCCTGCATCCTTTAATCGAAGTAGGACACTAGCAGTATTTTGGAGCAGAAATATAGCAGAGATGTGTCCTGTAGCCGGTGCAAACAGTAAGGTTTTACACACACACACACACACACACACACACACACACACATTGGTGCTGTGTTGTTTTGAACGTGACCGTGTGTGTGCGTGCGTCTGTGTGTTTGCACATAGGCTCGGCCTTTGATCTGCGGCGGCTCTTGAGCCCGTTTTAACCGCGGTGGTCATGACAACGGCTGCTGCTAAGAATACAGCGGCGTGGAGGCCTGATTTAGACTCGCTTCTAGTTTTATCCTGTGTTTCAGCTGTCCTCTGGCACTGGCTGCTTGCACTTGCACTTTAAAAAAAAAACAAAAAAAACAAAACAACAGAAGCCGCGGAGACGTTCACTGCAAACACATGGCGTTGTTTGTGCTCTAAAACATCAACAACGACGTGTTGCTAAAGTGTTTCCACATCACGCTTGTGAAAGTAAAACCTGAGAAAAGGAAAGGGACACAGAGTTACGGATCAAAATTTGGCGATATTTTTAATTATTAGCTGTATGTCTAGAAGCCGCAGCCTTTTTTTCCCGCAATTCTGCACACGGGTGGAAGGTGGTGAAACAATAAACTCAGATGCAGGAATGCAGGTGTTTTTAAAGAAAATTAGAAGCGTCAATATATTTTTAAAATTCACCTGAAATAGGACGCAAGTGTGTGTGTTAAGGGATGGCTAATGAAATAATTTAATAAAGAAAAATAATAAAGGAATGTGTACATGTTCCTGACCTGTGCGTGTGTATGGTTATCATTGTTTTGCGATGAGAAGGCACAGACAGCTGCTTGGACAGTGAAAGCCTCCTGACCCCTGTGTGCGCCCGTGTGTGTGTCTGTATGTATGTGTGTGTTACTGACCTCTGTGTTTGCAGTAGCCGAGCTGCTGACGCATGTTTAGCCGAGCTGCTGACGAATGTGTGACAGGCCAGCGCTCCTGCTCCGGGTGAACGATGATGACACCAGGGCTGCAGTGTGCGCACAAAAATAACACTGCAGCGATCCTCACTTACACACAGCGCCGTCCAGTTCTGCATTCTGATTGGTCAGAAGGCGTTGATTAACGTTCTATCGCTGCAGCTCAGGCAGTAGTGCAGGTGCACATGACAGTTGTGTCTTTTGCTTTCTGTTTTTCTCACCGTTTCTCTTTCATTCTCGCGCTTCCTTTGTCTGTTTTCATCTTTCCCTTTCTGTTTCTCTTTCTGTCTGTCTGTCTTATTCATTTTCTCTCTCTTTCTGCCCCGCTGTCTGTTGATTTCTCGTTCTTTTTTGTTGATCTTGCCTTTTCTGTCTTTTTGATTTTTTTTTGCTCTGCCTCTTCTCTTTCTCTCTCTCCCTTGTTTGCTGTCTCTACTTTTCTCACTCTTTCAGTCTCACGCTTTCTTTTTCTGTTTTCTTTTTTCCTTTTTCATGCTGTCGTTTCCATCTCTCACTTTACTCGTCTTTCTTTTTCTTTCTCTTTCTGTTTCTTCTTTTATCTGTCTTTCTCTTTTTTCCATTTGTCTTTTAGGCTCGCTTTTCTTTTATCTGTTTTTTTTTTCCTTTCTCATTCTGTGTCTCCTTCTATCTCTCTTTACCCATCTTTTATTTTGGTCATTTCTGACTTTTCTTTGTTTATCTCTCTCTTTCTCTTGTCTGTCTCTCTATCTTATTCTTTCTCTATTTCTCTTTCTATCTGTCTCTTTTAGTCTCTCACAAAATCTTTCCTTCTTTCTTTTTCTGCTTTTTTAAAATTCCTGATTCAATTTTTTCGTTTTCTCTCATTGGTTCTCTTCTCATCTTGATCCCTTTCTTTCTTTCTGTTTATTTCCGTTCTGTCTCATTTGTGATTTGAGTTCAAGCGTTATTTTGCAGGGTTATTTATATACGTTAATGCAATCGTTCTGGTACCTCCTTATTGTTTCCATAGCAACAGCTCATTTACGGATTAAACTTGTTTATGTAACGTTTAGGGAAGGAGTCTCCAGTGCCAGGGCGTAGCAACAGTTCGGAGCTGGGAACTTGTTTTCGTACACATTCCACATCATTATAAGTCATTTGCATATTTTGCGATGTCATACTGTAACTGCAAAAAAAGCTATAGTGCACTAGCAGTAATTGTGGAGGTCTTTTTTGTGTGCGTGTGTGTGTGTGTGCGCATGCATGTGCGCTTTGTTTTCATTTTTAAATGCACTATATGATGGAGTCCATCTTCTACTTCCCTCTCTCTCTCTCTCTGTCTCACACACACACACACACACACACACACACACACACTGCTACACACACACTCTCTTTGTTTATTTCACTCTTCCACACACACTTTTTCTCTCTCTGTGTATCTCCTTATCTATTTTTTCTCTCTATCCCTGTCTTCTTTTCTTCTTTTTTTCCACCTTTTTCACTCTCATCCTTCCCCTGTGTAGCTCACTTCACTACAGTCATTTTCATTCTCTTTACCGCTTTTTCTCTGCATCTCGTTCTTTCTGTCTCTCAGTTTAGCTCGCTCTTTCCTTCTCTTGAGCTATTTCTTTCTCC
>JAOVVB010000030.1:1164821-1175016 GCA_028570985.1 Heterobranchus longifilis
ACAATAGTACATAATTTGACCATTAATGTTGTGACATTATAGGGGAAGCTGAGCTTCACTTGCAGTCTAAAAGAAATCGCCACTGCTGGAAACCCTTTAGCCTCAGTCCAGTACTGTTATATAGGCGTTAGCATTGCTTGCTAATAATTGTTAGTGTAATGTTTTGCACTGCTAGCCTTTTCATACATGAGAGTCCATAAGAAAAAAATACTACGGGGTTCTTCAACCTTACTGGCAAATATTACAGTAAAGAGTTACTAGCAACTTCTTATAGTAAATTCTACAGTATACTATAGTAATTACTAGTGTAAACTCAAACACATGGCATTGCTGACTAGAAATATTATCTATCTGTGCTGTATATTGCTGTACTACGGTGTGTATATTTTTGACATGGCTCCTTTCCTCACAGCTGCTCTGTCTTTAGGCTTAGAACACACACTCATTCTCTCTCTCCCTCTCTCTTATTCTCTACAGCGCTTATCCTGTACAGGGTCACGGAAAGCCTTGAGCCTATCCCAGGGGACTCGGGGCACGAGGCAGGGTACATCGTGGGAGGGATGCCAATCCATCACAGGGCACAAACAAACACACACACATACACACACACACACACACACTGTGAGGAATCTGGAAAGACTAGTCAGTGTAATCTGCATGTCTTTGGACCATAAGGAAACCGGAGTACCGGAGGAAACCCACCAAGCACGAGGAGGAACATATGAACTACACGAACAAAGAACCGAAAACACGAATCCAACCTTCGACCGAGGATGTGTGAGCCCACAGTGCTGACCACTACGCCACCGTGTGGCCGAGGTTTAGACATTGACATGATGATTTTACAGGTAATAATTGGGTAATTTAATCTTTAGGGTTCCTTTTTTTATTTTTAACATATTCATGCGTAGATGTGATATTGTACTACTGTAAGACTTGCCATACTTTTAGCATTAATACCTGGAAATAGTAATATTCTTAGACTATGTTATCACTAAATATGTGCCTCAGTGCGTTAAGGCTCTGAATTACTGACTGGAAGGTCGACGGTTTGATCCCCAGCTCCACCTGAGTTGCCGCTGTTGGGCCCTTGAGCAAGGCCCTTAACCCTGTCTGCTCCAGGGGGGCTGTATAATGGCTGACCTTGCGCTCTGCCTACTAACAAAGCTGAGATATGTGAAGAATAAAGAATTTTCCTGTGCAGTAACCTGCAGTAAGCTGCTAACGAGACAACAGCACCAGAACAGCACCAGAACCAAAAGTGACAGCGTAGTTTGTACAAAAAAGGTAACCATACAAATGGTCTAGGGTTGTTGGAGCCTATCCCAAAAGACTTGGGGCATGAGGCGGGGTACACCCTGGACAGGGTGCCCATCCATTACAGGGCAAACAGACACACTCACACTCATTCACACTGTACGGGAAACTTGGGAGCGCCAATTAGCCTAATCTGCATGTGTTTGGATTGTGGGAGGAAACTGGAGTACCCGGAGGAAACCCTTAACCTGTAGCTTCACGTAACTGTGCATTTAAACATCCCGAGTGCCTCCAAAATATTTTTTAATCATTTTTAATTTGTCTATGTTTGTATTTGAGGTGGTTAAATCATTGTGCGTGTGTGCGTAATCGCAATACAAATCTAATTGCCTCCTATGTATCGTGCCAATATCGTATCGGGGGTTGCCTGGTGATTCCCATCCCTAATTATCTTATTGTAATTATCGTTTTTAACACACATACTGCTGAGTGAAGAGATCATTTTTATTTGGTTTGATTTGAAGCAAGAATTTATATTCATAAATATCATTTTGTCTGCGGACTGCACTTCCTTTTCCCTTTTAAAAAATTGCTTCCTGCTATCAGGAACAGTTTGCTGATCAGCTAACCGAGACTCGGAGGAAAACGCACCAGGGTTCGATTCGATCAGACTAAACACTAGACATGTGAAATGTGAAAGCAGTGCCCCGAGGTTAGTGCGACTCGGCAGTGCGTTAAATACACACGCACAGCGAGTGTCATCCACTGAGAACAGGATGGATGAGGATCGTAGTTCCTGTTTAAAGGCCGTCACTCTCTAATATGCCAAATTTCTTACTGTTGTTTGTTGATCGAAAGTGAATTTGGGAAACTCGGGATCCGTGAGTGCACCATTTCATGTGATGGTAACATCCATCCTAATTCTGTATTAGGACTGGAATAATCCAGTCTTCAGTCAGTAGACGCGCATTTAGCATGGCTGAGTGTTCACACTGCGACAATCATCAATACAGCGAGTCTGTGTGTCTTATCTGTCTTATATTTCACAGTCAACACGAGCAGGTCGTTGGATTTTAAAAGAGATAAAAAATATAATTGCTGAGGCATTATTTCATTAGAACTATTCACCTCAAACAAGATGCATACTGACATCCTTCTAAGAGAGAAAAAAAAACATGCCAAGGCACGTAGCGATGCCGCAACCTGTAGGAAGAAATATTTACACTGCATGTTTTCACCACTTTGCCGCGAACTAAGACAGAATGTCATAACCACTATGTTCATTTCAACTGTGTATAGTGATTTTTAACAACGCACATTTGCGTGAAAGCAGCTTTACCGGGATGCTAATCTGCATGTCTTTGGATTGTGGGAGGAAACTGGAGTAGCCCCGCCATGCACAAGGAGAACATGCAAACTCCATGCACACAGAGGCAGGAATCAAACCTGGACTCTGGAGGTGCAAGGCGACAGTGCTAACCACTAAGCTACCGTGCTACCGTCATTTCTTTCATATTGAATGAAATTAAAGGTTGTTGTCGGGGTGTCGATCTGCACCCAGCTTGACACAGGCTTTACACCGGATGCAAGCGTCCCATTTTATCCAGGCTTGGGACCGGCACTGCATCCAGGTTAGGTTTGCATTAGGTGGGAATCAAACCTGTGCTGTCCACTTGGTGGGCAAGAAACCTAAAACTAAGCCAAAAATGCCTGATATTAAATTAAATTTGATGGTGTACATTAAATTAATGTGAATAATAGTTTTACTGCAAAGTGCCTAAAGATACAGTTTAAAAATTGGTTGTTAATGTAACAACTTCAACAGCAACCTCATTTCCCCTCTCGTCTGTTCCAACCACTGTCTCTCACTGGTTTATGCCTTAAGTTAGATGATTTTTCTTATGCTTGGATGACTCATAGGTCACTGTGTGGCTTAACAAATAAAAATAAATCCTTTGAAACTGCTCAGGTACAGGGACTGGACTAATAATGAGAACCAAAAAATGAGAGTGAAACAGTCTTGTTCTATTGGCAGATCATTTTGCTTCTTTAATTTAATCGTGCTAAATTCCTAACTGCCCAGCGATGGATTGGCACCCTATCCAGGGTGTACCCCGCCTCATGCCTTAAGTCTCCTGTGATAGGTTCAAGACCCCCCATGACCCTGAATACAAGATAAAGCGGTATAGACGATGAGTGAAAGTAAATTCCTAACACTTGGAAAAATGATCTACAGATAGAACCAGAAATTAATAATCTTATATTTTTTTTTGTTGTAATCTTATATATATTTTTAAAAAGTATAGATAAATGTAACTATATTACCAATATTTTCAATTCAATGGCATCTTTTTCAACAGTGTACTTTCCACAGCACCTGTGTTTTATTTAGTGCTTCTAGGAAACATCAATATTTTTCAGCATCTTTTCATAAACTTCTTCCTCCACCAACCTGTTCCACTTATTACATCAATTTTTCTTAGAAAATGATTTAATATCTGTGTTATGTTACATAACTATGTCCTATTGCTCATGCCGTGACCATAATAAGGGGGTTGTCCATCTGTCTGAATCGGTTTTACACACTGGATGAGGCTGCAGAGCCGACTAAGAGTGACCATGTTGCTGGACGGTAAGCGGTGAAGCCGTGCTGAGAGAATGCTCACTATGGAAAGTGGTGAGGGCCAAAACTAAATTTAGATCAACTAAACTGAGAACTCATGGCACTCGATCTCGACCCTCCAGGTGGGACTCATCCTGAAGGTCTCCAGAAATCCCCCTATGGACATCCCGGTGAGCGCACACCTGCTCTCTCGCTCTGACGCAAAAACCTGGCCATGACACAACGCATGCAGGGACACATAGACACAGCATTATAATGTAGTCCCTTTCGAAGGCAGTTTGCCATGTGTCTTTGATATAACGGTGCCATTAAAAAAAACAGGGAAACGGAATAAAGAGTCCCTATTTTGAAGATGTGTCGTATGGATGAATGACGCATACCCTTTAATATGGTGTTTCGTCCACACAAACCTTCTGATCACCAAAAGTGCCGTACGACAAAGATGAGCAGATGCGCAATAGCTACTGTACAAAAGTCCCTTAAGCATCCTACACACACTAGATAGCGACAAAGGCGTGAGTGTTAGCTTGGCATGTCAAGTCAGATAGCCTTCTGGTGACATTTAAAGCCAAATATAAAAAATTCTTCAGTTTCCAGACGCCGGATAAAGCACATACTGTATGGTAGACGTTTTATATTTTCAAGCAGCAAAGATCACTCATCATGTAGCATGTTCAACGTTCGTTCATTTCATTTTATCTAATTTTCTATTTGCGGTTTCAGGGACAAAGTGCTGAAATCTCCAACTACAGATTCCAGCACTACATTAGAGATGATCCCTAGACTTCATCTGGAACATGCCTGGTATAAGTCTAGAAAGAGTTGACCACAGGACATCATTATAAGGGGTTGAAACATTCCCACCTGCCTGGAGGAACATTGGGTGTTTTCCAGAGGCAATCCATTATGGCAGATTGTCATCATCCTATCACGAGGAGTAAGCATACTGTACCAACCTCATGTCCAACACCTGTCCTTGTGCCCTTATTTTTTTCAGAGGTGAGGATAGGGACATAAATTTACCAGAGAGCATAAACACAAACTGAGCTCCTTCTTCACCTCATACTTGATTAACAGATCTGGTCACACAAAGAGAGATCCTAAAATCGCCCCCATGAAAGTTATGAAAAAGACTAAATGTGCCCGGCCAGGATGAAGGTGTCCAGAACCAAGTCTGGGGTTGTCTCCATGGGCGAGTGTCTAGTCTAATAACCAGGCCACCCGTGTAATTCGGTTGGGTTTAACCCTAAAACGCCACTACGTAGCAGGCATTTGATGGACAACCTAAGACCACTGCAATGTAAACTGGCTCTGTGGTGACCCACAAGAAACATCTGCATCCCCTTAAACCATAACTCGACAAGAGGATAGGGATTTGTCGAGGGAAGAGGACGATCCCATGGGCCCTACCAATGACCGCAAACTACAGGCAGATGTTGAACTGGAAAGATGTCAGGAAGGATCCACCACTGCTCCTGTCTTTACTTTGCACTTAAAATAGTTTGGACTGAGCTTACATTCAAAAAAACATGCAGAGAGAAAAAAAAAAAAAATGGAGCGACTATTTAAAAATATTCAGCTACAACAGATATTTCTAACGTAGCCAATAAAGCTTCCTTTCAGCTGCCACCATCAAGGATTCGCCACAGCAGACCATCGAATCCGCACACAACTTGGCACAGAATTTACGCCAGATACCCTTCCAGAGACAATGGTGTTACAACCCACCGACAGCAGGACTGGAACCCAGATCCCCAAATCAACAACCTAGAGCCTTAGTTGGGTGTTTGTTCAGGGTTTCGGTCCACTTGTTGACTTAAAGGTCCGATATTTTACTATATGTGTATGTTAACTGTATGTTAATGCTGCAGCTAAAATACTCTCAAATAATACATTTTTATACCTTAAACTCACTTCTTTTTCACTGTTTATGTAAATGAGGTCTTTCTGAGTGAGTCACGCCCCTCCGGAGAAGATCAGAGCTGAGCAACAAGCCAGGGATGGGTTATCTTCTTATATCTTCTTATACAGTATGGAGTCACAAAATCTAACTGGCTTGTTTAAACCCTGGCCAATACACAAACTTAAAAAGAAAAAAAAAACAGTTATGGCTTTTGTTTACAGATTCATACTGGATGTATCTGAAATGAAATGAATAAAATGTAAAACTTTGTATACTAGGTGCTTTTGCTCGGTCCTCATATTACAGTAGGTCATCTTTAAAGGAAAGGACTACCATAAACTATTAAAAACAGTCTACTTTTACTGCACGGCCTATCAAGCAACTGCGCATTTAAAGAAATACAGATAGCTTGGATAGTATCCAGTTTAATGATTTGTCCGAATTTGATATTTCGCATTTGGCCTAGTATTTGCCAACGTAAAATGAAGATTGAAGAAGCATGAAATCGGAGATTTCCACAAGCGTTTTCATGCATGCCGTGTTTAGTCGGTGCACTGAAGGGTCAGTTTTCCCACTTAGGTGTGGTTTAAGCAGGGATATTATAGAATGTTGAGGGCAATTATGAGATGTGAGAGTTTTATGGTTCATGGCGTGGTTGGTCATGTGATTAGCATGAAAAGAATGATGAAACATGGTGGATAAAAGGTACTCACACATGTGATCTTGCTTAGCCATACAGCACCGTCAAAGGTTTCTTTATAGGTTCTTGAAGGTTCTCAAGTGAATGGTTACTGACTTAGGTGAAACTTCAGGGCTGTACACTACACTTTACATGATGCACTATACACTACACGGTACACTATTCACTATACATTGCACTACTCTACACAAAACATTATTCATTGTACATTAAACACTTTACACTGCACTATACACTGTGCACTAAACACTACACACTACTCATTATACACTACTTAATACATGGTACACTATACACTACACACTACTCACTGTACACTGCCCAACACACTATACACTGTGCTCTACTCACTATACACTACACTACACACTACTCATTATACACTACTCAATACATGGTACACTATACACTACTCACTGTACACTGCCCAACACACTATATCCTGCCCAACACACTATACACTGTGCTCTAATCACTATACACTACACAACACACTATTGAACACTATACACTGCACTATACACTGTATACTACTCACTATACATTGTACACTACTCACTATACACTACACTACACAATATTCATGATGCATTACACTATACATGATTGACTTTACACTACACAGTACACTATACATTGCACTACACAAAACATTATACATTTTACACTATACACTACACTGTACACTATATGCTGTACACTACTCACTATACACTACACTACACACTACGCATTATACACTACTCAATACATGGTAAACTATAAACTACACACTACTCACTATACACTGCTCAACACACTATACACTGCTCTACTCACTATACACTACACAACACACTATTGAACGCTATACACTGTACACTACTCACTATACATTGTACACTACACAGTACTCATTCACTACACTATAAATGATTTACTGTACACTACACACTATACACTGTACACGACTCACTATACATTGTGCACTACTCACTATACACTACACTATACATGATACACTTGTACAGTATACACTGTACATCACTCACTATACACTATACAACACACTATACATGATACACTATGCTACATTGCTCACTATACATTACTCTATACACTGTACACTGTAATACACACAAGACACTACAAAACACACTATCCACTACACAACACACTAACTGTTCATAACATCGCTTTTATTCAACATTCTGATTTCAGTTATGGTGCAGGTTAAATCTCTGGGCAGTGCTGGCTGGACAGACATACATACATACAGACTGGTTTCAGGTCAGGTGGTGTAGTGGTTAACACTTTTGCCTTGCACCTCCAGGGTCCGGGTCTGATTCCCGGCCAGGTTCGATTCCCGTCTCTGTGTGCATGGAGTTTGCATGTTCTCCCCATGCTTAGTGGGTTTCCTCCGGATATTCTGGTTTCCTCCCACAGTCCAAAAACCTTCAGATTAGGTTAATTGGTGTTCCCAAACAGGATAAAGCGGTATAGACGATGAGTGAGTGAGAGCGAGTGGTTTCAGGTCCTTCAATATATGAAATGTAAAGAAATCATTGAAAAACGATTTCTGACCAGTGTACGGTACAGACAAACCTTTCTTTTATTTATATAAGTGAAAATATATTTGTCGAGTTATCTGGGAATTTGCCCATCAATTAGCCAACTAAAGGGGACACAGGGATGAACTCTGGTATCACTTTTTAATTCTTGTGTTTAGCAGCTTAGCAGGTTGTTCAAAAATTGTTCAAAATGGATTCAACTAGAGTGGCCGATACCCATCAGTGTCCCTGAGATGACCAGCAGCCGACGCACTTCCCCGTCTCACATGTTACTGACTGCAATCTCTCGACTTACACAGAGTATTTTATACACTGAACCTATACTGTTACCTCATAGTTCCGTACCTGAGGGTCACGTAATCTGCTTGTACGCTGAGCCTGTACTTTTGCTCCACTAGTGCTTGTGAGGTGATGCATACCGTGATGTCGTGTCACAGCTGTTCCTCGCCGAATGACTTATTTTAGAATTTTAGACCATTATATGTCTTGTATTTCTTATATTTCCTATGTTCTTTTATTATATTATTTATTGTTGTTGTTGATGTTGTTCCATTCTTTTCCCTCACTTTATTAAGACTTTATCCCGGGTTTCCACAGTCGTGCGTTCCATCAGGTCGAGGATCTTCCCCTTCTCCTCGGAGTTTCTTCTCCGCCTCATAAATCTCGGCGTTCCCCCCGCGGCCGCTCTCTGATTAGCTCCAGAAGCGAGACTGAATGTTATGCAGATGCAGATATTCCACGCCAACCTGTTGATCCTCACAACTGTCTCCTCCATCCTTTCTTTCTCTCTCTCTCTCTCTAACAAGACAAGGACGCAGAGCAGATTTGACAGGGCAGCCTAGTGAGCATTGCTATGTGCTATTTCTGGAAAGCAATATCCATGCCCCTCTCTCTTTCTCTTTCTCTCTCTCTCTCTCCTATTCTCTCCTATTCTCTCCATCTCCAGTTCTCTCTTCCTCTCTGTCGTCTCCACCAGAGCTTGGTGTAGAAGAAAATAACCATGACGTAAGCTCAGCTTTCTGCAAAACAGCCCCGTTTAACAGGGGGGAAGGGTGGAAAAGCAGGAAAGCCGAAACGCTAAGTGTGTCTCCAGAGAGCACGCAGGAGCTTCGTGGGTATTTTACCTCCGTCACACACGTCTTTGATAGACAGAGGACGTGCAAACAGCCGCAATCTGGTGGTGCTGATCAGGCGCTCCTGACTGGCTTAACGAGGCGACGGCGCAGGAGCGTTCCGGGAGCTCCAAACGCAGAGCTCGTCTCAGAGCTCCAAACGCAAACTCGCATTTCTGTTTGGCTGGAAGAGTTTTAGAAAAGAAAGAAAGAAAACTTGGGTGAATAAATAAATAGTCAGGGGAATCTTTTCTGGTATGGTGCAGCTTTATATCAGACATTTGTGCTGTTTATAGAGCAACCTTCACACATACACACACACGTTTATGAGACCTGTCTGTGTGTGTGTGTGTGCTCTTTGCTCTCCTTTCAGCAGGTTATATAAAGCATTCAGAGTTTGTTCATTTCCACAGGAACAGTCGCATCAGGATTGTGTGTGTGTGTGTGTGTGTGTGTGTGTGAGATTTATCACACTCTGCACCGTCAGCTCTGCTCTGTATCTGAGCTGGAGGAACGTATACCATGATTCACAGCGTCGATCGCACGTCTAACACCCCAAACAGCTCACGCAGCCCCAGAGGACTGTCCTTCAAGTTTCATCTCTCTCCATCTCTCACTCTCTCACTCTCTCTCTCTCTCTCTCTCTCACTCTCTGTGAGTGTGTCTCTCTCATTCTGTCTGTTTCTCAGCACAGGAATATAGATTCACTTATGTAATCTATGTCAAAGCGAGAGAGAGAGAGATGGAGGGAAAGACAGTGAGAGAGTAAAAGATATGTGAAAGACTAAAAAGGTAGAGAGAGAGAGAAAGTATGATATGGAAGACAAAAGATGGAGAAAAGACGAGACATGAACAGAGAAAGTGAGACAAAGGAAGAGAGATAGGGGGGAAAAGAGTGATGGAGAGAGGGAGAGAGAGACCAAGAGTAGAGCGACAGAATGATGGACTGAGAAGAGTTAAGGACAGATGGAGAGAGACGGAGGAAGGGAAAGACAATGATGAAATGCGACCAAGAGAAAGAAACTGGAATACCTTGTACCCCCCCCCCCC
>JAOVVB010000030.1:1214448-1219448 GCA_028570985.1 Heterobranchus longifilis
TTTGATTGTGTAAAGCTGCTTTGCGACAATGACAATTGCTAAAAGCGCTATACAAATAAAATTGAATTGAATTGAATAGAATAGTGCAGCTCATTATGCGGGTCTTTGTCCTCTCTGGTGTGAATTGCAGCATTATTCATGATCATTCACGCCTCCTTGCATACGGCCTTTCTAAACAAAAAGTGTTTTATAAAATGTAAATGAATATTGTTTTCTGTGACTGAGTGAGTGAGATGATCGTCACATCAGTTTGAAGTAAAAACTCCAGGCTACGAGATCCAGGTCACTGAAGTCTTGTACACAAATGTTATGAATGTGTTTTGTGGCCTTATTTTAGTGACTTATTTATTTGTTGTTTTCAATAACCACACATAACTGTTATTTTCTTCAAAATACAAACTTGTACACACATGCTGCTCATATACTACTGTAGCCCAGTTTGTACTGAATACAGTGTAATCAGACGAAACTTAGGCCCTAAAACCCCTGCAGACTCCTAAGGGTTAACGAGTCGTTCAATCTAACGAGCAGATCACACTTTCTAACCAGTTGCTGACTTCAAAGACTCACCTTCTATAACACGTTACTCTCCCTTTAACAAGTCTCTCACTTTCTAACGAGTCCCTCTTTCTCTGAGGTGCTCCCCCTAATGAGTCTCTCTCCCCCTAACGAGTCTCTCTCCCCCTAACGAGTCTCTCTCTCCCTAACGAGTCTCTCTCTCCCTAACGAGTCTCTCTCCCCCAACGAGTCTCTCTCTCCCTAATGAGTCTCTCTCCCCCTAACGAGTCTCTCTCTCCCTAACGAGTCTCTCCCCCTAACGAGTTGCGCGGTCTTTGAGCTGATCTCTTCTTAATGAGTGGCCTTTTCTAATGAACTGCTGTCTCTAACGAGTCACTTTCTCTCAAATGAGTTGCTCTCTGTAGCCAGTCTCTCTCTCTCTCTCTCTCTCTCTCTCTCCAACAAGCTGCTCTTTAAGTCTCTTTACTTTTTATTAAATGTTTCTTGTTTTGTTTTGTTTTTAAGAACATTAATCACAGTGTTCTTGTCTAAGCTGTTCTGTATTCTGAACTAAAGACAGACACGAGATGATGTTCTGAACCACGACATGAGATTAACAGTGTACATGTGATGAACAATCTGATTACTGACCTGGACTTTGTACGTGTTTCCCTGAGTCTCTTGAGGATTAATGAGGATTAATGAGGATTAATGAGGATTAATGAGGATTAATGAGGATTAATGGTCTCTCTCCAGGCTTTTCAGATTTCTCATTCCACTCTCATTGGCTAGCTGCTCCTGGTTTCAGAACCTAATTTATCTACTGTGAACTTTGTGTTTATTTCAGGAACCTCCGTTCACTAATCAGACTAATTCTAATTAAATAATCGTGATGATGTCACTTCATCTTGCGTTTGTTATGTGACAGATGGAGGATGAAACTCTGCCAGAGTAAAATATCACAGTGTGCTGTTTATACTGTATGAACACATGACCTGTGTGTGTGTGTGAGAAATCAGATCTGAAGTGTATGAGTGAGGAGTGATGGAGTCAGGATTGAAGACCGCAGGACTAATTCTCTGCTGAAATCCCAGCGTGTCTCCGGCGTGTGTCTCAGTTTATCTCTGTACGGCTGTGTTTAATAAAATCTGAAATGAAGTGTGCAGGGAATTAAACACTCCGTAGTTTCTGTCAGAAGCAATCAGGGTTTGTGATGAAGCGCGACGCGGCTCTGATCCGGTCCTGTTTGTGAAGGAGCGCACGTCCACGGGGTGTGTGTGTGTGTGTAATTAACACGGAAATCTAACCCTAAGTCATGCTGTGTCTCAAATCAAACCAACACACTCCCTCTCTGCTCATTACAGTCTCACACACATTTACACACAGCCTCACACAGTCTCACACAGCGTGATGGAGCTCCTCACCATGAGGCAAAAGTCATAACTAAGAACAAAACATGGAGATTTCCATGTCCAGGAAACCCCCCAGACCTTAATCACACTGAGAACTTGTGGTCGATCCTCAAGAGACGGGAGGACAAACACCAATCAGAAGTTGATTGACATGATGTCAGGGCGAACTGTAGAGGTCTTGAAAAAGAAGATCAACACAAATACTGACTCTTTACATGAACTTAATGTAATTATCAATAAAAGGCTTTAAAATTTCTGTCATTCTCAAAACACATCTTGTCTCTCTGTTATCTTACATGGACTAGTGACAAGCGCGCTCACAATAGAGAGCAACACCGTCACGACGCTCATGAGTCCGTCTCAGCACTGCACTGTAGCCTCGCACCTCCAGGGTCCGAGTTCAGTCCCTCTTTGGGTCTGTGGGCGTGTGTGAAGCAGAGGCTCTGAGCTCCAGCACTCCCGGGGGATCTAATCAGATAATTACCAGCCTTTCTCATCTGATTTGTGTGATGGAGGAGAGAAAACATTGGTTATTGGTTATATTACTCGCTAATATTAGAGAGTTTTTTCCCCCTTCTCTAATTATTACTCTTTTCCTTTCTTCTTGGAAAACAACGATAAACAACTGTAACAGATACAGTACAAGCAATTTCCCTTTGGAATTAGTTCTTTGCATCTTGAATCCTAATACTCTGATTTCACCAACAGGTGGCGACATGTCACACACACGTTCCTCTCACTCAGCTCAGGACCTGGTCCAGTGTCCTGATCACACAAAATGCAGTTTTTAAATGATAATTTAATTTATTAAAGGGAATAATCTGTCCGAATCTGCCCGGCCCCGAGTTGAAAAGTAACTGAACTAAAAGATCTAAAAAAGCAACATGATCTAAAGAAATTCAAGAACAGATGAGAAACAAAGTAATAGACACGTATCAGGTTGTAAAGGGTTACAGAGACATGTCTAAGGCTTTGAGACTCCAGTGAACCATAGTGAGAGACATTATACACAAATGTCACTCCAAGAGACAACGACGCCTCATCCAGGAGCTCATAAAAGAACCAGAAGAACATCTAAAGACCTGCAGGCCTCACTCTCATCAGTTAAGGTCAGTGTTTATAAGTTCCAAGGAGAAAGACACTGCTGACCAAAAAGACACAAAGTCTTGTCTCACTCTCGCCGAAAAAACATCTCGATTATCCTCAAGACGTTTGAACAAATATTTTGTGGACAGGTGAGGCAAAAGTTTAATGTTTTAAAGGTGTGTGTTCTGATTGAGATGAGGTGGAGTGACCTTAAAGAGGCCCATCACGCTCTGGGCCATAATTCCTCCACTGCGATGTGAAAGCCTCATGGCCAGCTACAACAAACACTCGACTGCAGTTGCTGCCGCCAAGCGCGACACAAGCAGTTATTAGGTTTGTGTGTGCAGTTTGTATAACTGTTGTAACATAAGTTATTTAGACAATAAAGTCTGCATGTTGAGTTATTGATAGAGGACAGTAAATCTGTACTGATATACAAGCTGTACACTGACGACTCTAAAGGATATCAAAGTTTTATTTCAATAGTATTGTACCTTCAGAACATATAATAAAGTGGTTGCTGAAATGTGAGGGTGTACTTACTTTGTTGAGATACAGGAAGAGCAATAGAGACATGGGAAAGTTCACACAATATCAGAAAACCTTACAGACTATTTCAGCCGACACTGAACACACCGAGCGCGGAGTGTGTGGTGTTTAGTCCCCGAGTCACATCACTGTGGTTCAATAAACCCAAATACGCCTGAAACACTTCCGCTTTATCACAGGGATGTGCTGAGACGCTTCTGAGCAGAAATACACTGTCAGACAGATATATACAGATCTGCTCATATGTTTACACACCCTCTCATTTGTTTTGTTTTAAAAAAGAAAACATGAACAATCTTCCTGAAAAGTTTTTATTATAATTTCAGGATAGTGTTGAGGTGAAGCCGGTTATTATCGCATAATTACATGAAGCCTTTTCAAAACAGAATGAGAACTGAAACCACTCAAATGACCCTGATCGAAAGTTTACCACACACACACACACACACACACACACACTAACAGACACAGGTTTCCACACCTGTGACTTGTCTAAGTGTAATTACAGTCTGTGTGTGTAAAGAGCGATGAGTGTTGGAGCTCTTGAAAGATCTTTGTGCATTTCATCTACACTGCACACTGAGCCAACAGGAAGCCTTAAAGAATCATAAAGAATCTTTTCAGGATGATTTATTTAAACTTCTTAAATCAGGAAAAAGGATGTTAAAAATATATACAACAAGTAAACATGACCAATCTCTAGTGTTCTATCGCAGATAAAGACGTGAGAAATCAGGGGAGTTTTGACACAAAGCTACAGTCAGGTAGACCAGGAGAATTGTCAGGATATAAAGAAGCACCCACAAGGAACGTCAAAGTGTCCAGGCGTCTCTGCAGTAACCCGCTGTGGCTGTTTCAGGATTCAGAATAAGGCAGAACTTAAACAAACACGGGCTGCACGGTCGAGCTGGCAGAAAAAAACCCCAATACTGTTCCAAAAAGACACACTTACGTCATACCCATAATATTATAAATTATATATATACACACTGTATATACTGTATTTACTGTATATAATGTACATATTTACACCACTGCAAATTCATTCACTTGGAATTACATTTTTTTATGTATTTGGTGTGAAACTACTGATTTATGGGCATTAAATTAACATGATGTTCTGCTGCAGGTCTTTCGGGGACTCGAACTGACCCTCACTGCTGTGTTTTGGAGGTAAAACATCTAAAAAGTGTGTATTATATAATACGTTACCTTCTTTAGTCCCCTCTTCAGTCCCCTGAGAGTCTCAAACCTGCACAATAATGGATGGACAGACAGGTGAAGGTGTAAAGGGTTGTGTTGGACTGGATTTCTGAATATTTCATCATATTTTTAATACATAATAATAACACCAGTTTGAAGTTAGCAAAACACGCGATGAAAATATTACCTCACATTCTATTTAATGCTAATTATTTAATATTCATGTCCTGAAAGAAACATTTGTGAGATCTA
>JAOVVB010000030.1:1224448-1229739 GCA_028570985.1 Heterobranchus longifilis
CACACACACACACACACGCAAACACACACACAAAGAGGCCGAAACAGCTATCAGTGTTAAACTGCTCAGTCGATTTAGACTTTGTTCTGTACGCATAAAAGTATGTAATGTGCTGTGTGCGGAAACACGGTTGGTTTTTATATCTATATACATACAGTACATGCATATATACATATATATAGATATATATCGATGTGTATATGTCATGTCGTGTCACTGCGCGATGAACGTGGCATCAGGGTTTTAAGGGCAGGTAGGATTATTGTTTATTTGTTTGTTTGTTTTTTGTTCCTGAAACACACAAAACAATAGTTACAGACTTATTATATATATATATATCTTTATATTTTATAATGTTTTTATTGTTTCAAAAAAACAGGCAATAAGGTCAAACACCACTGAGACACTAATTCTGACGCTCACCCGTTCCGATCACGGAGCTCTTCTGTTTTGTTTTTTTGTTTTTGTTTTTTTGTGCACCAGAAGACTTTTATTTTCCTAACACTTTCTCGATTCGTTTTGAAGTGTTTAAGAGTGAAGCGTGACCTTTGATTATTGACTGGTTGTTTGCTTCTTTGTTTGTTTGTCGTTACAGAAACGTCACATCCGGGCTGATTTCAGTCCATGTCTTTTATTAAAATCCTGTCTGTTTTTTTCGGTAATTTCTTTTTTTTAATGGGTATCTTCCATGTGGGTGGGGCTTAACCTGGCGCATTACTCTATAACACTGCTCGTTCATATAAGTTTATAATAAATGTATAAACTCTATACACTCTTAAGGGGGAGAAAGGAAGTGTACATTTAGACCTCATATGTCCTCTTCATTGTTTCTGTACAGATTATTAGAAAGGGTTCCGCGTGACACGTGAGGCTTTTTTTTTTTTAGGAACGACACAAGGAACCTTGTTTTTTTTAATTATCTTATTTTATTTACTCTAAGAGTGTATACACACATCACCCATCTGAAATTTGGGGACAACTTTGCATTTTTTTTTTTTTTACAAAATGGTTTTTTTACAATGACACGGAAATTTCCAGATACTGGGACAGCACTGTGTACGAAAATATTTAAAAAAATTATTATCTTATTGTTAATAATAATGATAATAATAGTAATAATCAAAGTAATAATAATGAAGAATGCCACTAAGCATTCACGTCACCCAAATGGTCTCTTCTTTGTCGATATTTATTTATTTTACAATTGAATATCACAAATATTGCTCTTGACTCTAAAATCAGATTTTGTGTGCCAATATTTATAACGTTCAAACTAATTTTCTGTTTTAGTCTTTTTTCCATCTATCGTAAGAGTTCAGCAATACTAAAAAAAAAAAGAACAATCTTTAACGACATGAAAATCAACATTGAGTGACTCAGACTCGTGGAAAGAAGAAGAAGGCAAGAAATCAAACCTGAAATTGTGACTGTAACATATATTTATAACGACAGTTCGAGGTCATTTAGGGAATCTTTGACCTGCGACCTATGAGACAAAAGTGCTGCCGAGTGTTCAAATTTTATATATATATAAAAAATTTATGCAAAAAATCGCTCTCTGTCTCTCTATAACCCCCTGCTACACTAATGCACTTATCCCAGTTGTTCCCTAGTGCTTAGATACCATCAAGGAAAGTTTTCTATCAAACTGACTGCTTAATATCTGAAACCCTGGCCTCACAAGAACTCCTTTTATGGTCCCCACATGTGGAAATGGCTTGGGCCATTGTGCAAGTGGTGTTGGTGAATGATTGTGTGTACGGTTCCCAAAGACAGATGCATCTCTTTCCAAGTTATCCATCAATTTGCAAGGATCAGGCGCTTAATATTCACAATGTTCACGATGATATTTTAAGGACACAATTGTACAGTCTGATTCTGTTCACTGTACAGTTTCCTCCTAGAGAGGAACTAAGAAAGCTAAACTGTTATCTAGCATGCCGTCACCCTCTGTGAGCTCCACAAAGGAAGCTCTGTGATGAGCTCCATGGTGTGTTAAGGTTGTTGAAAGTCTCAAAAACATCCCGAATGTCCTCGACTCACACTGAACCATCAGCTTAGGCCTGAACTGGAAATGGAGCCTCCAGTATCAGCTCCTGAGCTCACTTATGCTCATCTGAAGGAAAACAAACCGGCACAGAAACACGCCAACATCTAGTGGAATGCCTTTGAACGGTTTTATAATGGCAAGGACAATATGGGTGTGATGGTCAGTGGTGCACAGATGTTTAGACGCATAGTGTAATATAAAACAGCTGCGTTTTTGGCTAAGGTTTAATAGAGGTTAAATACAAAAACAGGTTAAGGTGAAGTGAGAAATGTTGGTGACTTTGGTGAAAGGTGTAGAAATGTCTTTTGAGGGTTGATAAAATACTTCATTTTTTTTTAGTTTTAACTTTCAGTTAATTAACTTTTAGTTAATGTCCATAAGGTCAAACATGTGATGCTCCCGCCACCATGCTTCACTGTGAGGTCGATGTATTTTTCAGGAATGAGCTCAGGATCAGATTTTTGTTATTTTTCTTTATTGTAAAACGTTTCAATCTGGTTAATTATCACAAACTCTATTTGTTAAAAGGCGAGTTGTCCCCTTTTGATGGGTCGTGTATATACCATATAAATATAAAAATATAAATAGATACATATATAAAATGTCCATAAATCTTTTTACATTTTTTCTGGGTGGGGAAAGAGAACACGAGCTGATCGCAGCACTCTCCTTCAGTCTGGTGTGGATCGTCTTGTCGAATTTTCTTGTCTTAAAAATTTTTAAAAATGAAAAAAAAAGCAAAAAACAAACAAGGACTTTGCGACTTCGCTCTTTCTTGACTCTCTCCGCTTTATTTATTTGGAGTCAGAAACGAAGTGTTGCGCTTCTTCGTTTTGTTTTGTTTTTTTTTTACTTAAAACGTTGGTTGTAAATCTGAAATATTCGTCAGCTTCACGTAAAATAAAAAAAAACTAATAAATAAATAAAAAGCATTTCACTTCTGTAAAAAAAAAAATTCTCCATTTTTTTTTTGTGTGGTGTTTTTTTTCTCGTCATGATTTCAGAGCACACGTGCCTACAGTCACCTGCGGACACGGACTTACGTGTTACTAGCGCAGGACTTTTTTTTTTCTTTTTAAGGTCAACAGGTCAACATGAGACACCGTAACACGCCATACTGTGTGTTTATGTATGTTGAAACAGGAAATACTGTGACCTTGTCTTGTTCTTGTCACATATTTACAAAAAAAAGTTCTTGGGTATGCGTCGGAAGGACGACCATGTTGGATGTGGGTGTGTCCCTGTTTGGTCTGTTTTTTGTTATTTTTTTGGAGCGAGAGCAATAGGCGGACAAATTTTACTTAGGAAAAAATAAAGGAGAAAAAAATTATCATAAATGAATAATTAATAAATAAATTAATAAATGACTATCATGGCAGGTGGACACTAGGAGAACTGTCGTGTGTCAGTGTTCGCACTATTTTGCTATTCAGTAAATGTGTATATTTATTGATATTTCATGTTCTGTGTATATATGTAGTGCCCTAATGATCGCCGAGGTTTATTGTATATTTTCTTTCTTTCTTTGGTTTTGTCTTTGTTTTCTTCAGCGTTCTGGTGTTTTGTCGCTGTCACCACACTCTGTATGGGATTGGAGGTGTCTTTTTAAAACCTTTGCATTTTTTATATCCTCTCTCTCTCTCTCTCTCTCTCTGTCTCTCTCTCTCTCTTCTGGTGATCTTGATATGCAGAAGTTGAAAATTTAAATCGAAGCACATTCCTCATTTTGATCTTGTTCTTTATTTTTTTTTGTTCTTGAAGCTTTCATGTCACGACAGTACCAAGGTGTGTATAATACTAAGTTCGAACCGCTACACATACTGTACACCAACACACTCACACTCATACTGACACACATACACAAACACACCCGTGTATATAGAGTGCATATATGTGTACACATGTGCAATACACGCTATTTGAGCAATCTATTACTGTGATTATAATTCATTAAAATCGCTGTCTCTTTCAGTTCCTCGGCTTCTGGCGTTGTCTTGTGGAGCAAGTAAAGTTCTACTGCAAATACGATCTGCGTAATGAATTACACTTCAGAACAGAGTGGCAATCCAGGTTTTAGGAAATTCCCATGAGCAAAAAATTTAGTATAACAGGTAAAACATAAAAATATTATGATGACCTGCGCTTCTATCAGGTTTCTAGAACGTTCTTATAAAAATCTTCTACTCTTATATAAAGTTCTACTCTGATGTAAAACCTCAAAGTGGCAACTCTTAAGTTCTACCAAAGTTCTAAAACTACCTCATGTACAAAAAACTTTCCAGAACTCCATTTCTAAAATATTTTTATGAAATAAGCTGGGCTTTGAAGTATCACAATGGCCTTAGGCTGAACCAAGGTTCTAGAACTTTTAGTTAAATAAAATAAATGGAATGCTACTGTGAACTAAAAAGTTCTGCCATCAGTTTATCAGTTTATATGAACTAAGACTGTACTTGCAGCTAAAAGATCAAAGCAGCATGAGACTCCTATGTTCAACCAAGATTCTAGCAATTACATTTTTCAATTCAATTTTATTTATATAGCGCTTTTAACAATGGTCATTGTCTCGAAACAGCTTCACAAAATTAAAAGAAGAGGTTTATTCATTTAGAAAGATAATTTACTAGCATTCATTTTGCATTCATTTTGAAAGATAATTCACTAGCACCTACTTGTGAATTAAAACTTCACTGCAGCATCACAATCCTAGATTCAACCAAGGTTCTATTATTATTATTATTATTATTAAGTAAAAAGTAAAATGTCTGGTACTCTTCTCTGAACTAAAACATTATGACAAGGTTCTAGTTCCTTATTCCTATGAAGTCCCAGAACTCTACTATGTGTTAAAACTTTAAAACTGTCACAACCTATGTTTCTACCAAGCTTCTATAGAACCTATTTGTAAAAAGAGGCTTTTGGTATTCAACTTTAAATTAAATCGTCAAAACAAAATAAGGACTTGAGTTTTTAACCATGATTCTAGAAACTTCTTAGAACTTCTTCTAAGAACTTTGGTTCTTATAGACCAAAGTTCTACTCCGATCTAAATGAAAATTTTAGATTCTACCAAGGTTCTAGGGCTACCTGATGATCTAAAAAAAAATTTAAATTTTTTTTTTATTTATCCCCCTTTTTCCGAATTTTCCGATTTTCTCCCCTAATGTCCAATTCCACCCCGTCACTGGAGGCTCCCACATTAAGCTTCTACTGCCAATCAGTCGGGAGGGCCGCAGACCGA
>JAOVVB010000030.1:1243598-1254075 GCA_028570985.1 Heterobranchus longifilis
GTGCCAACCCAATTTGGGAACGCCAATTAGCCTAATCTGCATGTTTTTTGGACTGTGGGAGGAAGCCGGAGTACCCGGAGGAAACATTTAGTACATTTAGGTCATCAGCTGACCTAATTTTTTGGGCAAATAACCTTGCTGAACCTAGACCTGAGCAACTGAAGCAACCCCGGATCATAACACTGCCCCCTACAGGCTTGTACAGTTTATGCTCCATAGCAAACTGAAGTCTTTTTTAAATAATTACCTCACTGATTTGGTGGTTTTCTTAAGCCTACACAGCTGTTCAGTCTCAGTTCATTGCGTTCTCTTTACATTGTGCATGTGGAAATGCTCTTACTTTCACTATTAAACATAGCCGTGTGTTCTACTGTTGTTGTTCTTTTTTTTTTTTTTACAATTTGATTTCACTAAGCATTTGAGTGATCTCCCATCACACTCATTCAGGATGTTTTTCTGACCATATTTCATCCTCAAAGATGATGGTTCTCCACTATCCTTGCAGGTTTTAATCATGTGTTTTACAGTTCTAAACTGCTAGCCGTACACTTTCAATACTTGTTAGCAACATATAGCTAATGAATGGAGCAAATATCAGACACTGAACTTAATGTTAAACTTTCACAACAAATTTACCAGCAGATTAATTGTGCAGGTTCTCCAAAGAAATACCCAAAATGCTTCACAGAAGACAAGGACTCTCGCCCAGCAAATCCACTCAAACCTGGACATTAAAGGTGACATCTTGTTTGTTATTTATAACACTTTTATTCTTTAAATCTATCCTGCGATGATGTTCCATGTCAGCTGATGCGAGTTTTCCCACGCAGGCCTCACTGCAGGAGCAGAGAAATGATGCAGGTGATGCAGATGAGCAGGAAACCTCTGAGGAGTGGCTCGAGTGGAGGAGCTTGGAGAGTTGTGGCCTCACTCTGTCCCACTTCCTGTCTTATTGCTCTAGTGATGCTGTGTGAGTCTGTTTACAAGATCTACTGTAATGTTAGCTAGGTAGTTAAAATGAACTGTAAAGCTAACATTGTCGTTCTTCTGTTCTTCAACCTGGATGTGACTTATTCTTGTCCATTTTTTCATTTCTTCTGTTCAGTGAGCGAATCCTCTTCTGTCCAACGCTGGACTTTTAAGTACAACACGGAGTTTCTCTGCCCAAACAATTGCTTTACTTCCTCAGCCTGAATATTCTTATTCTCAAACTGAGACTTTGCTAATCCTGGATATTCTTTAGCCCAAGCTGGGATTTCTCCCGCCCACCTTCCATGGGGCTTTCTCTTATACCCTTTGTAGCTCCTCTTCTTTTTAAGCTGGTTCTTCTTCTGTCCATTCATAGGAGTGATTTGCTCATCACACCAAGGATTCCTCTATCCATTCTTAGGCTTCCTCTGCCTCACCTGGTGGTTTACTACCAAGACAAAGGCTCTGCCTGCTCAGGCAGAGGCTTTTCTCAGTGTACACATAGCTTGAGGCTTCTTCTCTAATGCGTCCTCTGCTCAAACTGGGCTTTCTTTTGGTAATACCAATTCTGTTCCCTTTTCCCAGCCTTCCATCTCTATTTGGGAAACCTAAGGAATTTTTCTGTTCAAGCTAATGCTTGCATTGCTCTGGAACTTCTGGTGCCCAAACAAAGGATTTCCTCCTTGACGAGATTGGACTTTATTCCACTCAGCTTTGGGCTTTTTTTTTTAAACCTTAGGCCTACACTCTGGTGCTTCTCCAAAGTGGAAAGTGGCCATTTATCTCGTACCACGCATTCTGTAGATAATCTTCTTCTCAAGGCCATTTTCCTTCTGCCTAGTCTGAGACATTTCTTTCAGCACCTGACCCCTCTTTATCAAACTAAGGCCTTTTCTGCCTTCTTCTAGACTTCTTCTGCAATGGACAGGGATCCTGCGCCTTTTGCCCAGTCTGAGGTTTCTTCTTTCTAACCTGGGTCTTTTCCCCCAATCTGTAGCATTTTCTTGAGTTTTTTTAATCTTTGCTCAGGCCATGGTTTGGTCTTCAGTGATGTGCCACTTGAGGTGTGAGGTGTCTGAGTATGTTTGTTCTGAATACAGATCTGACAGAGAGGACAGAGTGGACACACAGCTGGAGATCAACTCTGAGTCCCTCACTGACTTTGAGATGCAGCTTTACCAGTGAGTCACGTCCAACACACACTCGCTGTCGAGGAATAAATATTTCTAATAAATGATCCTAATGTTAACTTTTAACGTAATAGTGTTAAAAAGGAGAATAAATGAGTTCTTGTGGTGTTTTCGCAGAGTGATGGAGATGTACCACAGAAGAGTACAGTGGCTGACTCGAGGCAGCAGAAAGGTGAATAACTCAACCTTAATTCCACAGGCTGAAACATGTTACTGGTTTCTCAGCACCATGCTCTTAATGTCTTGTTTGTTTAGATCTTTGGGATGGTGACAGGATCCAGACTCGGCGTTCTTGTCGATTCTTCTGACATGAGCTGCTCTGAAGAAAGGCTCTCAGATCTCCAGCGCCACCTCCTGGTAATAGAGCTTCTTCCACATTCGATTCTTTCAGGTTAAAACAAAAGCATTTTTATTTTCTTGTATTTCAGCTTGTAGTCATGTGGTGATTTCTTTCTAAGCTTCTCGTTCAAGAGCAGCTACGCCTGAAGAAGCAGCTGCACTTCCTGGCCATAGGCTCAGAAATTAGCAGACTGTGGGAGAAACCGAGGGACGTTAACCTGAGGAGGTGTGTCTGTGTCTGTGTGTGTGTGTGTGTGTGTGTGTTTATGATAATTAATAAATAAATTAGAGCAGGTTTTTAGAGTGTTTGAGTGTCCTATATATCTCCTCTCCAGGCTTCAGGAAGTTCAGGAGTGGATCCGGAACCTGAGGCCAAGCGGAGGCTGCAACTTGCTACAGGCTTTGGAGACGACCCGGAGCCACACCCAGCTCGACAGTCTGCTGATCATCCTGAGCTCCTGGTGAGGGGATAAACACGCTAGTACACTACAGTATATGGTAGATACATATTAGGTGTTTATACAAAACTTCTAACATGCACGCACACACCATAAAAGAGACTTGAAACCCCACCCCTGGAGGTGTATGTAAAATGTAAAAGAGGTATCGTGACAGCGATAATTTCTGAGCCACTGTACATTCATGAAACTTTACATACTAATTCCAGTCTCTGGTAAGAAAGATATTGCTGAGGATTGTTTCATGATGTTGGTAATTCTGGTATTTACATTACACTTTGTAATGAAGCATAATTTTTTTTTTTCTTAATAAGGACACAGAATTTCTTTTTTTTTTTAAAGATCCTTCTTTTAAGAGTATGGTGGAATAAATGAAACTGTTTCAATAGCAAATATTAATAATAAATTAATAACTATTATATTTTATATTATTCAGGTTTAATTTGAAAATTTATGTTTTGCATAAACCGATTTAAATGTTTTAAAAGTTTCGGATGTCTGGAAAAAAATAGTTTAGAGGATGTCCACAATTACTTTTGATTTTCATAGTTAAAAAATGACCTTTTCTGAAGAAAAGCAAAAAACAGCTTCCTAAATTTCTCTACATGAACTGTAAACAAGAGTTTCATATTTAACCAAATGGTCAATCTAACTACTAAAACGTTTTCAAAAATAAACTTGGAAAAGAACACCATTTTAGTTCTTTCACTACTTCATTTGTTTCCTGAATAATTTTCATCCCATACTGTACATTTTCTTTGATTAATAACATATTGTACTTTGGGTATGTTAGTGACTAACAGAAGGTGGAATGGATGGCATTTTAGATTAGAAGTGATGTGTTGGTGTAGTAAGCCTCAGACTTCTCGTGTGTGTGTGTGTTGATATTCAGTCCTGATCAGGACCTGAATGTTGTACTCTCCTACGTGTCCGAGGTGGTACAGGAGATGTCGCTGTCTGTTCACGTGGTGTCCTATGACTCCTGCAGTCCTGTAGCTGTTGTGAGTATAAAACTGTTAAACAGGTCAACAGGTCAAGTTTCAGAATTCTGCATCGCTGTTTTTAAAAAAAAATTTATTATACAGCTTGAAACTCGTAAAAAGTACAAGAAAGATCGAACTTGATTAGACTGATTTTATACAGACGTTTTAGACCGTAGGTGACTCTCAATTTATGGTATGTTTTTCTGGTCTAATTCACACACTTTCTCATAAAGCTGTGATTATTTGGTTTCCCTGCAGCATAGTTTGTTTAAAATGAGTACTTTATTACCGCCATCCAGATTTACAATCTTTCAATCTTAATAGGAGAAATATTTATGTTTTAGGTTTAATACCAGCACTGTCAGAGGTTTCTATCACACATTACAAGAGTCACATTACAAACAGAGTCAGCTTTCAGTATCATGTTTTTTTAGACTAGATTTTAAAATAAATAGTAAAAAACACTAATGTATTTCAGCTTTTTAAGATTGTATATATGTCTTATATTGTATTGTTATGATGATAAAGTAGGCTTTTATTAACCAACAGAAACATTCATGCTCTTTCACAGGAAGTTGTAAAGAACATCAGTAAAGTCACAGGAGGGAGATTTCACCTCTTTTCTGCTTCACTGGTAACAAGAATTAAATCAACTAAATTGTTTCTAGTAATTGTTTATGCTGGATATTAAAGGCCCCATATTTTACTTATTTCTGTTGTAGGGCACTGGTGGCTCAGTGGTAGGTGTTTCGCCTGCCATGCGGAAGGCCCGGGTTTCGATTCCCAGCCAGTGCCCAAACCCCAGCCACTGGATGCAGTGCCGGTCCCAAGCCCGGATAAAAAATGGGAGGGTGGTGTCAGGAAGGGCATCCGGTGTAAAACCTGTGCCAAGTTGTAGTGCGGACTGGGTATTCCGCTGTGGCGACCCCTTGCCGGGAGCACCCGAAAGACCAACAACTGGACTGCACACAGCTACTTTGTTTGCTGCATTATAATTCCTGTGTTTTATTATATTATAAAACATAATTATATTTATTATAAAATAGTGTTACAATGACCTGGTGATAGAATGGTGATATGGTCTGATGTGCAAAAAAACAGCTTAGATAATATTCCTATTTCCAGTAACAAAAGTAAAAGCTGTGTTTAAAATGTTTTCAACATGTAAGAAGGCTTTTTCCAGTTGAGGCAACATATGAATAAGTATTAAACCTACAGTATTAATTTGTTATGAGTCAAAACATTAATATTTCACTTGTCTATGTCTACCTGGTGTTTAACATTTAACGACTTATATAATATCCTATACAATATAATATCTACATAATATATAATTTTTTCCCTCTTCAGCCATGTGAAAATACCATCAGTCACAGGAGTCATAGGAAAATGTTGTAGAGGGAGCAGCTCTCTTTTGGATCAGGTCCTATTTGACTAAGCATTATGTAATGGTGTAAATGGTGACTTGTACTAAAGTTAAGTTTGGTGTCCCTCAGTGTTCTGTTTAGGCCCACTGCTGTTTGCTGTATGCCTTATCTGGGTAACATAATTCTAATCAAGGTATTAATTTTCACTGTCATGCTGTATGTCTCAGACAAAACTTAATAAAGTTGAGGAATGTGAGAAGGATATAAGACACTGGATGCTAATTAACTTCCTTCTGCTTCATTCTGACAAAACAGAAGTACAGAAGTTCCCCGACTTACGACCATTCGAGTTGTGAACTTTCACAGATATTATCACTACATGATGCAGAAAAATTAGTTCATGCTTTTGTCTCCTCTAGGTTGGATTATTGTAATGCCTTACTGTCTGGTTGTTCAACTAGGTGCATAAACAAGCTTCAGTTAGTCCAGAATGCAGCAGAGAGAGTCCTCACTAGAACCAGAGAACATCACTCCTATCTTATCCACATTGCATTATCTCCCAGTGAAATGTTTAAAATACTTTTATTGACCTATAAAGCATTAAATGGTCTCATGCCACAGTCCCTGAATGAACTGCCGGTGGTGGGTAGCTGGGTGCCAATGATTCGTTGGGTGGTTTTCACCGCGCTCTGAAGAGCTTTACAGTCCTAAGCAGTGGAATTGCTGTACCACACTGAGATGCAGAGTGTAAAAGAATGTTCTCAATGAGTACACAGCGGTAAACATTCTCCAGTATCCTGGAACACAGGTGGGACTTTTTAAGTCTTCTCAGAAAGTACAGGTGCTGTTGTGCCTTCCTGATCAGGAAAGAAGAGTTCAGAGACCAGACCTTATTAAGGAACTTGAAGCTGGTTATGGACACAAATTTAATGCATTTGAAGTTCTCTATAGTAACATAAAAAGCGTAGCTGCAAACATAAAGTCTGCTCAGTCGATCCTACTAATTATCATTTACAGACCCCCAGAGCTGTACTCTGAATTTCTCTGTGAATTTGCCTCTGAGAACAGCATTTATGTCCATACTGGACCCAGTAGGAGTAAATCAGTGTCTAGTAGGACCCACTCATAAAGCAGATCTTATCATTTTGATTCATACACATTCACATTTCATACAAACTTAAATTATTATTTTGATTGTGTAAAGCTGCTTTGCGACAATGTCAATTTTTAAAACCACTATACAAATAAAATTGAATTGAATTGAATTGAATAGATTGGCCGAAGTGGGGTAGGGGTGTGACTCTGTAAGCATCACCCATACTTGTGTAAACATGATTCAGTATTTTGTGTCCCATAGTGAAGCAGGAATTTTGGCAGAACAGATCTTAAGTTGCAGTGATTAAAATTTCCAGTGATCCCTCAGGATGCGCTGTCTGAATGCTGTTAATAGCAGCACTGAATTCGTTCATGGCTGTACTAGCCTTAGAATCCGGGGGGACCCACACCGCTCCCACGTTATACACATTCACCTTTTTTATGTGACTGTGACTGAAACAGTGTGATTATTTGACTCATGTTGTAGCATAGACCTTTTACTATGTGGCACTTTAAGGAAGTTAGATGTTGTTCAGTAAACAGAGAGTTCTGAACATAATGGTAGTGGTCTGAGTTATTTATACATTCACTCTAGAGAAGGAACGAGAGTGAAACATCCTGGCAGCGGTGAGATTTTTTCTTCCTGATGTCGAATGAGTTTTGTTTTAGTGCTTAGCCGTGCAAAATAATGTGCTAGTGAAGAAACAAGCCCTGATGCACTGATACAAGCCTTGTCGGACAAGAGGGATGGCACACTCAGATTAAAACCACTGCTGACATTGACGTTGGACTCAAGCAATCTGGCAAAGACATGGAAGTCGTGCAAAAAGAATTTCAGCTATATCTGGATCTAACCTTGGCAGATACATTGGAAGGCAAAAAAGCTAAAACACTGTGACATCAAAGATTCTCTAATCCATGACAGGAATGTGTGTGGCATAAATAGTCCAACCATGAGAGAGAGATTGTTGAGAAAGGAAAATTTGACTCTGCAAAAATGTGTACAGGTTTGCAGAGCTACTGAGGTGTCCATGGAGAACAGCAAAACCATTGAGGGAAAAGGGTGACCAACGAAAAGCTGTCATTAGTTGCAAATTTTGTGAAAAGATGCACGAAAGAGACAAATGGAAATGTCCAGCTTATGGGAAAATATGTAGGAAATGCGGAAAAGCCAATCATTTCACAGCATTGTGCAACTCCAAACAAATGCCATCTGAAATTGAGAAATCCATGCAACAAAAAGTTGTACAGACTGGAATTTATGGTCATTGATGGACATTCTGCAGTACTGTTACTAGGAAGCAGAGCAGTCCAGGGCATGAAGCTAGTTGAAGTACAATCTGAGAATATTCTGGTAGTGGAAAATGTTATGACAAGGACGGACAGAGATGACGCAGCTGAACAATGGACAATGAAACAAATAACAAGATGGCTGTCTGCCTGGTCACTACAAGATAGAGATAGATCAGGGGGAGTACCAGGTAAGCGGAGAGTGCCAGTTGCAATGATGGGACCACTAAAGGAGGAGCTGAACAATCTCCATGAACAAGATATAATCACACCAGTAGAACATAGTAGTGATTGGATAACCAGTCTTGTTGGTGTGATGAAACCCAGTGGCAAGTTGAGAATCTGCATAGATCCCAGACCATTGAGCAAGGCTTTAAAAATGAGCCACTTTCCACAATTGAGGACATTTTACCTGAGCTGTCAAAAGCAAAAGTATTTACGGTCTATGATGTAAAAACAGCTTCTGGCATGTCCAATTGGATCTGTATCTCAATACAGATCTCACCACATTTGCAACACCTTTTGGGAGATACAGGTGGTTGAGAATGCCTATGGGAATAAGTCCAGATGAGCTTTTTCAGAGGATGCTGAACGAGGCATTAAAAGGACTTTAAGGTATACACATAACCGCAGATGATAACAGGGGAAGGTGAAACACTGGAAATGGCGAGCAAGGACCATGATGAAAAACTAAGATTGTTTTAAGACAGATGCAGAGAGAGAAACATTAAGCTAAATGCTGACAAATTCAGACTCAGATAAAGCGAAGTGCCATACATTTGACATCTGCTTAGTCTGAAGGCCTAAAAGTAGATCCAGAGAAAGTACGGGCCATAAAAGAGATGCCAAGACCAACTGATGTGAAAGGTGTACAGAGAATTCTGGTCATGGTTAATTATTTGTTCAAGTTTTGCAGACACCTTTCTGATCACTGTGAAGTACTCAGACAGCTGACACACAAGGACAGTTTGTGGGACTTGTCTGAGGTTCATGAACAAGACTTTAAGAACATAAAAGACCTCATAACCAAGGCCTCATTGAACAGCTAGTTCTACAAAGTAATGCCTCGGAAACAGGCCTTGGAGCACCATTATTGCAGAATGGAGAACCTGTTGCTTTTGGAAGCCATGCACTGACTGAACTGGGTAACATCTAAATAGGAAAAGAGTTCCTAGCCATAGTGTATGGCATGGAAAAATTCCATCAGTCCATACAGTCTGACCATAAGCCTCTTGAGAGTATTCTCAAGAAGCCACTGCTGCATGCACCCAAGAGACTTCAAAGGATGTTAACGAGACTACAGAAATATGATTTCATCATTATATATGTTCCCGGGAAGGAGATGCTGTTTGCAGATGCACTGAGCCAAGCGTATCTGGAGGACACCGAACAGGAAGGATCTGTGGAAAAAGAGATTGAAAGTGTGAACATGATTCAGTACCTCCCAATATCTGAAGAAAAACTAAATGTAATCAAAAGTGAAACAACAAAAGATGACACACTTCAGACACTAATAAAGGCATTAAGAAAAGGATGGCCAACAAACAAAGAAATCTACAAAGTGAAATAGATAACTACTACTCAATCCAGGATGAACTATCTGTACAGGATGGTATTGTGTTCAAAGGTGAAAGAGCTGTGATACCAGATGCTCTCAGAAGTGACATTATACAACAAGTTCACTCAGCACACCTTGGTATTAAACAATGTTTGAGGAGAGAATGGGAATGCCTCTATTGGCCCGGAATGAATGCGCAGATAAAGAGATACATTAAGAAGTGTGATCTGTGTAGAGCGCTGGAAGTAAAACAACAGAAAGAATCACTCTGACCACATGAACTGCCTGAAAGACCATGGTCTAAAGTGTCACAGACACAGACCTGTTTGTTTTCAATAATCGTGACTCTCTGATCACTGTGGATCTATTTTTCAAATTCCCGGGAAGTGGATTACTTCCAAAACACAAAGTCTTTCACAGTGATTGACAAGATGAATGCCGTTCAGGCAATGTATACCTAACATGTGTTTTCAGATAATCGGCCACAACATATGTCAACCGTTCAGTAGACAGTGGGAGTTTCAGCATAAAACATTGTCACCCACTCACCCACAAAATGTCTAATGCAGAGAACCAAGATGTCAGGACAAGATCCATACCTTGTGATATTAGATCATAGAAACACTACGTCAAAAAGTCTAAGTGCAAGCCCTGCTTAGAGACTTCTAGGAGGACACAAACATTCCTCCCAACACACAACAATCTGTTGAAGCCAAAAGTAATAGACACAACACATGGACTGAGACTAAATCAAAGGCGACAAGAAATGTACTACAACAGACACACGAAAGACATGACTGTACTGAAACCAGGTGATCAAGTAAGAGTACAACCGACACAGTCTCAAAAGGTCTGGCAGAAAGCAACAGTTCTAGAATCGGTTAACAAACGGTCATACAAGATTGAAATGGACAGTGATGATGTTCTGAGGAGGAACAGAAGGTACCTCAAGCACACTGCCTACCAAGACCTGGTCACAAAACAAGAAGAATGTGCTAAGAACACCAGATCAAAGGATCACTGTACTCAGCCAAATGGTGACTTAAAACATACTGTTACTATCGGGTAGTTGGATTAGTGTCAGACTACAGTATTTGAAGGACTAAGTTACTTAAGTTAACTTTTTAGCATGTTCAGACAGTTGATGTGTTCAGGTCAGGGAGCTCGGTGCGGATGATGCGCTCAGCTGATCGCACCACCCTCTGTAGAGCTCGTCTGTCCTGCATGG
>JAOVVB010000030.1:1288545-1309567 GCA_028570985.1 Heterobranchus longifilis
ACCTCTGTCATTGCCAACAAAGGGTATATAACAAAGTATTGAGATTAAATTTTGTTATTGACCAAATACTTATTTTCTACCATAATTTGCATAATTTTCATGTTCACATATTCCAACTCCACACCTGTGCGTAATCTTACATCAGTAATGCTCAAGTCCATAGTTACATGTGATGTCTGAAAACCGATGTGGGCTCTTAACCT
This sequence comes from Heterobranchus longifilis, assembly GCA_028570985.1. Classification (NCBI taxonomy): domain Eukaryota; kingdom Metazoa; phylum Chordata; class Actinopteri; order Siluriformes; family Clariidae; genus Heterobranchus; species Heterobranchus longifilis. The sequence goes on from JAOVVB010000030.1 coordinate 1,288,749, forward strand.
AGCTCTGAGACCCAGAGAGTGTTTATACTTATAGGAAAAGTTTTTTTGTGTGTGAAACACTTCACTAGAAGGCATTTGTGAAATTTTGCCAAGATGGCTGAGCGTACTACATATCCTGGTCAGTCTGAGAAAAGTCATTACTAGACATGTATATCTTGGAAAACGACTCCAAAACTGTAAGCGAGCCTCTGGATGAGGTTAAGAAATACCACCACCTGTTTTATGATTGGTTGGAAGAATCCAGTCTTGTATGTGATTGGTAAAAAAAACTTAGAGCTCAAATGTGGGACTTAAATTGTTGTTTTTTTTAACACAGTTCAGCACATGATTTTTACTCGCTCAGTCACTCACTCATCGTCTATACCGTTTTATCCAGTACAGGGTCGCGGGGGACCTGGAGCCTATTCCCTGAAACTTAGGGCTCGAGGCGGTGTAAACATCGAAGGACATGATTTTATTGGGTTGTCATTGTTGCAATTGATGACTGCAGTACATATTTCAGTCACACGGGGGAGCTTGTTAGTTTTCTTCACTGTCATGGTTTCTGTCATAATTCTGTCTGCAGTTAAGAGTGAGAGTAAAGGAAATAAACACAGGCATTTGAAGTTGTAGCCTCTCAGCAATGTCTGTTTTACCATTTAAAGTAATAAATTGATGTGTAAATGTCAATAAATTGATCAGTAATATTCATGTATGCACATATAAACTTTTCTCATGATTTATATTATTTTCCCATGATGTATTTTATAATGCCTAGTGTGAGTCGGTTTAGTATTTAAGTGGATCCCTTTAAAAAAAAGTTTTAGAAACACTAGTTTAAATCACAAGTAAGGATGATTACTGAAATAATAAAAAAAATGGTTATGAAACTACTGAAGCTTGTATGAGGATTAGAAATAGCACCTTCTGCATGATGATTGGTTACAAGAATTCAAGAATTAGCCTATGATTGGTTAGAAACCTTATGAAAGTGTTTTTTTTTTTTCGTTCTACCTTTTAAGTAGAATTCTCTTGTCTTGGATTCTATGTATCGTATGTATTGTATGTATTCTCTTGTCTTCTCTATTTATTTTCTCCACTAGAACCTCTGTCGAATATTACACAACCTTTATACTTTACCACAACACTACAGAAATGTTAGAAATGTGAATAATACACTTCAAGAACAGCGTTTGCTAAGACTTTTGCCTCCTATCTCAATGCAGGTGAGAAACATCTCAGTGAGCCACACCTTCAGGATCGAGAAGGCGCGCCAGGAGCTGGGCTTCTCCCCGAGGAAGTACACCCTCGCCGACTCGGTGGACGAGTACCTCCAGAGCCGACCTGACGCCTCCGAATCCTCGCGCCCTTTCCTCTTCGTCCTGTTGATGATGATGGTGCTGGTGGGACTGGTCTTGCTGATGCTATGCTCAAGCTGGCATTAGCATTAACACGTGCACATAGCACCCCCACCCCCCTTAAACCTTGCTTTGCTTTCTGATTAGCCCACCTCTGCTTTCTGATTAGGACCACCTTATACATGCAGATAGTCTGTAAATATCTTAGTCACGTGTGGTTTTGCAGTTTATTAAGTTGATTTAGAGTATTAATTAATTTTAGGTGCAGTGTCTGTCCAAATGTACCTGGACCTGTGTTCTTTATAGTCTAATATGTTTTATGATTATCAGTCAGTAGCATGCATTTGGGGGAAATAATCACTGACTGGTTGATTAGTTTTCTTTAACAGCAAATCTCTGAGTATGTTATTCCTTTTATTATTTAATTAGGAATAACATCAAACTTTTTTTATCTGTTTAATGTTCTGGATTAACTGCAGAACAACTCACCTGTGGCAGCTACAAACAGCCGTTCCCTCACTATACGCAGCTTATCATGTTAGCAAGAAAAGTACTGTACAGCTTTACCTCTGACTGTCAGGAATTGCTAGCACATCCCTCCATAAACTTCACCTTATGAACGATTATTTATAAAGATGCTCTCGTAACTATTACTATGGAGATGATAGTAACATATTGGAAGAAACTAAACAGCTACTACTACGCTGTAATGTAATGTACAGTACAGTCTGACTAATGGAGGAAGAGGATGGTTCTCTACTAAAAACAATGATACTTCTCCACCAAAAACGAACAGTGTGTGTGTGAGTGGAGGAGCTCACGTATGTCTTAAACTATCCATATAAACATTTCATTGATGTATCCAAATGCCATTTCCATAATCCTGGATGAAGGATTAGACTGAATGCCTTGCTGTTCAAGACGTAGTTTGGCTGTTTATTATTATTAATAATAATAATAATAATAATAATACTATTAAAATACCCCCAGTTTAGTAGTAGACAGGCTAGTGTTCTTCCCTTCAGTACATATTTTAATATGAGGGGCATTCAAGTCAAACAGGGACTTTTGACAGTTATGAGGATATAATCCCCTGCTACACTAATGCACTTATCTCAGCATTTCACTAGTGCTTGGATACCATCAAGGTAGAAAGTTTTCTCAGTACACCAGAGCCACGTCTGAAACGCTGGCCTCCCAGGAACTCCTTTAACGGCCCAAACCTGTGGAAATGGCTTAGAGCGAGGTCAAGACAGTACAGAGGATGTGGCAATAACTCCCAGCTAAGTTCCTTTAATGTACAAGTGGTGCTCGTGAATGTTTGTGTGTACAGTTAAAATAAAAAAAGTGTTCTGCAAATTTTTTGCCTTCATTGAACAGAAATTTCATCACTAGTCCAGGTTTGACTTGAATGCCCCTCATGTTATACATGTGAAGGTCGTCAGAAAACAAAACCTTCTTAAAGAAGTTGCAGCTCAGTTGTGGATTTTTTACATGAAAAATAATGTTTATCCAGACTTTTCTTTTCCTGGTGAGGGCACGGCTGTTGAATACATAATTTATATTTTACAGTACAGTATTCTCTACTAGACATTATAAAAACAAACTAATTTAACATCATCTTGTAGTGTCAGTATAGGAATTGTGTTAGCTTCCTTGAATGAATGATAGTGTACTGTTTATACATAATATACAGGTAGTAATTGATACATTAGCGTTTAGGGTTAAATCCATAATTGGGTCTTTTTTTCCGTCAGAGAATGTGTTAATCTTTATGGTGAAATTAGGAACAATTGCTTTAGACAAACTCAGTCCTGGACATGAGTGTTTTAGTTTGATTCCAATTAAGGGAAAGGGTGTTTTCAATTTGTCTTTGAAAATATTGGATTTTGCTTATCTGAACTACTTAATCTCATGTCTAATTGTTAATAATCAGTGTAGAATTGGCTATGGAAAGAACACTAAAGCGGGCCTAGAGCAGAACCTTGTTGCACTTTTCTTGGCGATCTTTATTTGCAAATAATAAAATCTCTTTGAGCGCAAAGCGAGGCAAGAACAAATCAAGTAGCAAATCAAGTAAAGCAAGTAATGAGTATTAAGTCAGTAAATTGATAAATGCTCTGTAGGAATTTACTAAAATCTGTGATAAAAAAAATAAATAAAACTACCCAAACTATGGACTTTTCTGTCCTTCTTCCTAACACTGATACACTGCCTGGCCAGAAAAAGTTGGCATTGCAGAAGGTCAAATTATTGGGCTGTATCAAGCAAAGAGATCAACTAATCAAATGAGATTTGAAATGACTGGAACTGGGTTAAAAACCCTTCAACACATTATCAAAACCTGAAAGGATAGCGCTAAACCGTCAACTCTGTGGAAAAAATGTGGTTGATCATAAACAAACATGAACAAAAATCATAAATGTAGATCACATCAAATATTTGGTGAAATTGCATGGTGAAAAACCAACAGTAAAAAATAGTTTTTATTAGTAAAAGTAAGAGCATTTTCATACACACACAATGTGATGAGAACTCAGAATTCGGACCAAACAGCTGCATATTCATAAGAAAACCACTTGTTAGTGAGACTCATCAGAAAAAAGGCATAAAGATTGGGCTTTGGAGCAACAAAAAATATCATGTGGTCTGATGATTTCAGAGCAAGTCTATTCCAGAATAAGGAGGGAATTGCATGAAGCAATGCACTCATCATGCACATTGGCCAGTGTGTGCCATAATTAAAGCTAAATGTTATTTAAGGAAACCTTAGAGTGTGACTTTTTTTTTTTTAGCCAGGCAGCATATATATTTTTGCTGCCCACGTTAGTGTGCTTTATAAATAAACCAGAGCTGTCAGAATTAACACTAACACTTGTGTTTAACTAAAAATGATTGGACACAAATAAAGCAGTTGTAGGACCAGTTCCAGAATCGGGGTGTTATTACATTACACAGTTCTTTGATGTTCTCAGAACTTTTTGTCTGATTTCCAGTCCTAGAGTTTGTCCAGTCAGATTTGCTCTGTCTCATGTTGAGGATGTACAGACTAACTAATCATAGTGGTTTACTTGTTATAATAATGAATCTACTGACAGCCCTAAAATAAACCTAACCTGTGATTAAAATAAATAATAACAAAAATAAAAAAATGCACCTAATGTTTAACTCAGGAAAAAAAATAAGAATTTTTGTCAAGTTTTGGCATAGAGAACCAACACACACAGTCACTGTGGCACTTACCTCCAAAATACTGCACATTATCTTTAGATTAAAGGACTTGTATATAAATATATTAAACAGTACAAATAATTATAATAGTGTGAGACAGATTTTCAGTTTTTGTAAAACCACATTTCAAAACTGTTGTTTGTTCCTGGAATTGCCGTGTTTAGCTTTTTGTTGTCTTGCATTTCAGACATTAATAATTTAACTGATGTAAATGAGGATAATAAAGGTGTAATTGACTTGTGTAATTGTTTCAGAGTCGCAAGTTTATTCTTAACAGCGGAAATAGTTTGAGTTTTCTTTGTAGTCAAGTAGAATAAAAAAAATAAAAGTCTTGTTTTAATAAAACCCTGAATGTTTGGACATTTCAACATTTTATCACTTTTGCTTTTATGCTAACTTAAATCTTTTTGATGGCCAAAATCGACTGTCCAAAATTTATACGAACAAATATGGAATTTATTGATTTGGAATTTTGAGCTTTTTCTCCCCCAAAACATTGTCATGTGACCTTTTTTCTGATTTTTTGCCACACATTTTACCTAAAAATAAAATAAAAAACCTTCATCTCCCTACATCAAACAACAGCTAACAATAAGCAAAGCTAAGGGCTTCCTCTTGTACACCTGCATGCTTTTCAACTGCTGCTGCTGCAGTCATGTTGCTCCATAATATGCTCAGAGAAAATTCGTAATATATCCCACCCACTTCCAAGTGCCATTGTAACGAGATATTGTAACTACGGCTACTGTAACAAAGCCAAATTGTGATGGTTCAGAACACCTACTAGGGTTGAAGTATAAGCTACTAGATTTGAAGGGAAAACTAAAGCGGGCCTAAAGCAGAACCTTGTTGGACACCATGCTGTACTTTTTTTTGGAGTGATATTGATTTTCAAATAATAAATTCTTTTTGAAACCAAACCCGGATGAAAACAAATCTGTCTAAACTTGTAAATCAAACAGAAATCTGTAAAGCTCATGGGTCAGGTGGGCTATCTAGTGTTTTCCTGTTTCATTATGAATATAAAAAGTGAATATACATTAAACGTGGATTAACCCCAAAGTCACAGCATGTGGAGCATCTCCTGAGTTGTGAATTAGGTATGATGCGGTAAAACACCCAAGGTCACTACTTTAGTAAACAAGTGTAACATCTCATATTAATAGCCTCATATTAGTTTCATCTTCTCCTTTTATACACAATCTCTCATTAAATATTTATAAGAGACTTTACAAAGAAAAAAGAAAGCTTTGAAGGATGTACCGGAGATTCTTAGTGCCTCTTGTACATAGCCACAGTTAGCTTTATGTGCTAATCTAACAGAGCAGAGGCCACGCCCACAAGCAGCAACAGGTGCAAAGACTCAGTTGACCCCGCACGTTCCCCGGGGTTTCTGACCGTCAGGTTTCTCTCAGTCAAAGAAACACACAGCAGGCTCAGTGAATTGCACATCTTTCTTTAATTAGCCGTTTTAAATCCTGACCAAGCGCTAGCCGCTGTTCCTCACATGCTCTAACTCTCATTTAAAATGGTATTTTTATGGTGTTGAGTTACAAAGTCTACAAAGTTCAGCACCATTGTACAGGTTATGCATATTAAATTTCATAATTATCTTATCAATGATGGTATAAAAAAAAAGTCACAAGCATCTGAAGTACAATACAGACATGATTGCGGAGAAAAACAAAAATGGATGGATATAATGGATGTGGATGTGATTGCTTACATTCAATACAAGCAAAACATTTTGCATTTGTATTTAAAAAGACGTTTGCATTCTGCATCAAAGCACAATACTACCGATTTTTTATTCTTAGCATAAAAAGAAAGTTAACTTCTTAGCATCGCTTACATTAAATCAACTACAATAAGGGCTCTGATCAACATAGGCGTGCAACCTAGCGCAGCGATAACGTTAACATTCATCTATTAGTCTCGTGATTAATCTACACTACAGTATCTGCCTTGCTAATATGGTATTGTATACGAGTCAGCCATCTGACCAATCAGGACTGATCAGAATACTCAATCACATCTAAATACTACAGCTTGACTTTATTTATATAAACACCACTCTAGTAGGATTTTTTTTTTCTGTTGCTTTAAAGTTATTTGTGTTTATCTTGTTAAATAAAATCCATGCTAAACTTATGACCTAAGGAAGCACTGATATAAGATTTATTTATTTTGATATACAGTATATTTTAACCTGGGGTTAAATTTTTTTTTTATTATAATGTTTTCCTGAGATGACAAAATAATTTTCCCTAATTGTTTCATTGCGATAATGAATTAACAAATGTAGAGTTCAAAGAGATCAAAGATGTGCGAAAATTTATGGTTAGCATACATTAGTCTAGTCAAAACATATCCGCATTAGAATGTATTTTAATTAACTTGAAGACCAATTCATCATTTTTCCAACATAATCTCCTTACTCTGTCCCCCTCCGTCAACAAGCTTTTATGTTTCATGTATTAGGTTAAACCGAGAGCCACGAATGCACCGCCGTTCTTCATCAGAAGTGTATCTTCATCCTCGTAGCGCTGCTTTCGGGGGACCAAACAGGTGAAAGTCCGACGCAGCGAAATCAGGACTATAGGGAGGACGCTTTAACACCTCAAAAACGAAGTATTGACATTGACAATGTGAGATCACGACGCCTTGGATAGCAGTCTTCTGAGTTTAATCTGAAGTTTAGGCTTCAGCTCTTCAATAAGCGTCTCAGTGAAACGAGCACTGTTAAATGTTGAACATTTTTCCTGATAATGTTCCAATACCGGCCCTTCAGAATCCCAGAAATCTGGAAGCATTAAATTTTCTAGTTGATGGTTGATTCAGGATTTTTACTTTCCATACTCTGTTGTTTACTCTCAGGCTCGTAGTGATAAATCCGCGTCTCGTCAGCAGTAATGATTCTCATTAAGAAACTTTCACCTTTCTTAGAGGTGTTGTATCACTCCAAATTATGTTTGTAGATATCCAAATGCTTCAGTGTATGACAAAAAAAAAAAAAAGTACACCTGCACAGCAGTGACCGGGGAGACAGTAGCCTTGAATGGAATCTTTCTTCCATTTCAGGTAAGCAGCGATGGAAAGCTGAACAGTCACATGACATGAGACACGCATTTATCTGTAGCGGCTTTGACTTTCGCCTTGTGTCGACTTTATCTGGGTGACCTCTGACCTCCCAAGCCTCAGCCTTGTCAGTCAACAGGAAATGAGAAGGCAGGACTCAAGATGGTGTCTTTAGTGTCCACACCTGTCTGTTTTCCCCGTGTGGCTCGTGTGCTAAGATCCAGGTGTACACTTGGGTACGCGGTAAAACCTTTTTCCTTTACTTTCTCCCTCTCTCTCGCCATCTCCTGGAATTTGCTGGTTAACAATAAATCAGCAACGCGGATAAAACATGATTATTAACAAAAAACTGAACGATTTGAAAATGTATACGTTTCGTTTTCATCCCTAGAAGGAAGTTATCTTGTCATCTCATGTGAACTGAAATATTCAAATGACCCAAGTTTCACGGAATATATTTGAACTTTTTTTTTTTTAAACAAAACAGGCAGCAAATACTGTACAGACACACACATGCCAAGTCCATCATTCTTTGTACCCACTACCATCACTTCACTTTACACACCCCCTTATACACGCAACGTCCAAAAACATCACGTCAGAACCACGTTTCAACATCTCTGTTTCCCTTGTACACTCCATCAGCACCCAGTGATAAACCTCCATTAATCCCCAAACCCTCACACACTCCTCATATCACGCGTCTCTCACCAGTGGCACCTGCAACGGCGCGAAAACGATTAGCCGTGAACATAATCGAGACATTTTTCCTGAAGCCAGGAATTAAATTCTACAAATCACACTAGTAATAGTGGAAGAACCCACGAGCTGGTGGAGCTCAGATTAAAGGAACGGGTTTTTAGACATTTACTAAAACGGAAGTTTTGTTTCAAGATCTTGGTCTCACATTTGCTGCTTCTTTATTATTAATATTTCGTTTTATGCTAGAGCCAAGAATCTAACGTAAAAGTCTACGTCATGTGAGATATTTTTTCTCTCTTAAACTTCTTAAAAATAAAGAACCGGTTCCTCGGGAACCCCGCTGAGACGAGCGAAGACATCACGGGATCGCGATGCGGAAAGCAGGACGTGACACGGAGTTTAATAGCGAGGAATCTCTTTTCGCATCACTCATTCTTTATTATTTAATGTGATCTTGATCTTTTAATTTTCAGACTGATTTCTGTCTGTGATCGAGAGATAGAGAGTGATGCAGCGGTGCTTTAGTGTTTTATTTTGTCTAGCTCTCGCTCAAACGTCAACGCTAGCCGCCGCGCTGACTCTCGACTCTCAACCAACATCTCAACTACGCTCCTCTATAAATACATATTTCTATAGATGTAGATTTCGATACATAAACATATATATGTAGCTTCTTATTAATATGGCATGGCTGAAGAAAAGGGTTATTTTTAGAAGCTAGGAGCAAAACCTGAGAGTTATTCCTCGTCTTCGAGATCTTTAAAAGGTTTTTCTATTATTAAAAGGTTAGCACCAGAATCGCCCGACACAGCCGAAATATTTCAGTCTAGACACTTTTACTGCGTTTTAGAGATCCTGCAAAGTTAGTTATCTCAATTATCTCTGTAGCTCCGGTACGAAATCCAGCAAGCAAATATCCGACAAGAAAAAAAAAAAAAAAAAAAAGACTTATAATAACGAATAATACGTGAATTTGGACTGAATTAAAAGAAATTAATTCGTTTCTTCACCTGATTATTCCTTTAATCCTGTATTCAGCACTGAGATGTTTACTCATCAGGCTACCAACACGCTCTTACAAATCCGTGCAGAATTCATAAGAATTATATTTATCATAAAGAGATATTTATCAGTGTTCACAAATGCGAAAAATTATCTATTAAACAAGCAACAAATATACAGTGACTGAACAAATCAAATAAATACAAAAAAAGAAATTATTCAATTACTAAATCCACTTGTGAAAAAACAAAAACAATAAATATAATGTATAAAAAAAAAACCCTGAAATGCATAAAATAGAATAAAGTGCAGAGCGGTGGAGCATCCCAGACGTCAGACGCACGTTTGGCGAGAAACCATTTCACTCAAACACGAGTACGGAATTAGCTCGCCCGTTAATACGCAGAACTCATGAGGTAAGCTTCGAGTCGTCGGAATAACACAAACAAAAACAACAACAGTTTAATGCAATTATCATTATATGAAGTTCTGACATGTTAATGGATTATTTTTTCATTTAGCAACAATAATATACGAATAAAGTTAATAGTTACAAGTTAGTCATAGTTAATTATTAGTAACAGCATATCATTATTTAATGTTTTTTTTACACCTACATAAGACTACTGATGTAGAAATGGCTGTTTTTTGTTGTTGTTTTTTTTTTTAAAGAAAGCCAGAGCAGCACAATCAGGCCGTTTTATGCTTTCATGGCGTCCTTGAGGTTTGATGAGCGTTTCGGTGTCACGACACACCTCTCCGATAAAGCAAAGCAGAGATCCCACGTGATTTACTCCTAAATATTGTTGATATGTTAATAATTGTCAAACAGAACGCAGCAATGCACTGAACTGCCACTAGGCGGCTCCATACAGTAAAGTCACGTGAATGAGTGGTATGTAATTATAATGACGAAGGGAAAGAAAAAAAAAGACGATTTGGAATTTTTTTTTACGCATTTAGTCCTGAATTCAAGCAAAACACGTGACATTTAACAAATGTGGGCACGTGTAAAAAATTTTTTTAAATAAAACCAAAACTAAATAAAATGAACTCAAATAAATACGTCTATAAAATAAATAAAGCTGAGTATTATGGCAAAAATTTGAAAAAAAGTTAATGTTTAAGAAAGAAAGCGTAACAAATGAACACGAGAAATTCACACGACTGCTCACATGCTCTTATTTTGAAATGTTGCTGTGAAGCCAGACTGAAGCTCGAAGGCTAACGTTGCATTCGGACCACGGTCACAAGTTACGGTAGAATGCATAGCTCAGGGAATCGTCTCTAACGCGGACGTAGTGTAAAATACCCGAGACTCTGCTGATATCCCACAATGCACTCTGGTAGGTTAGCACCTGAACACTGAGCCACGCGTCCTGAGCCGCACATTTTACACAGATTTTAAAAAGGACGGAGGCTGATGAGAATACTGCTGTTTAATTTAGTGGAACAAGAAAAAAAAAAAAAAAAAGGGGGACCACCACCCAGAGTCAGTGTTTGTGCCTGGGCGTGGCCTTGTTCTCTTTCAGGTCCTCTTTGGTCTTCTCGATACATGTGAAGATCTCCTTGAAGAGCGCCCTGTACTCCGGCTGGTACGTGTCGTCCATGAGGGAGGCTGACTGAAGTCTGAGGGATGCGGCGGGCGTCTGGACGGCCTTGTGGCTGGGCGTGTCGTCTCCGCGCTGGCAGCGCTGCAGCAGCTCCTCGTACTTGGTCTTCAGCACGCTGTACTGCGCGTCCACTTCGTTCAGCAGGGAGATGCCGCGCTGCCTCACCGCCTCCGATCGCCGTATACACGTCAGCTCGTGCCCCCGTCCCGGTTCCTGTTCTGACCCCTCCTCTTCCTCTATTACTACCACCTCCTCCGCCCCCTTCTCTTCGGACAGGAAGAACACGGCGTCGGCTACGAGAGACTCCGTAGGTCTGACGCTGGATTTCTCGGATCGCCACAGCTGCCGCAGCTCCTCCACCTCGGCCTCCAGTTCGGCTTGGTGCCTTCGTGCTCCCTCCAGCTGTGCCAGCTGTTCCTCGCGCACCCGGATCTCTCGCTCGGTCAGCTCCGTAACCTTCTCCGCCGCTTCCCGCCGCTCGCGCTCGCTGCTCAGCTGGGTGTGCAGGCTACGCAGGGCGCTCTGCAGGGCAGATTTCTCCTCTTCCACCAGGTTGGTATCCAGCGCCCACCATGAGCGCTCGTCACTGTGGCTCTCTGAGCTCAGACGCCTACACACACACACAGTTTTATGTTTTAAATCAAATACTTTCAGTTTCCTATTTATTTTTATAGATATTTAAAAATATTTACATAGGAAGATGGATAGATTATATTGCCAAAAGTATTCGCTCGTTTGACTTTAAATGCATATGAACTTGAGTAACATCCAATTCTTAATCCATAGGGTTTAATAGGATGTTGGCCCCGCCCCCTTTGCAGCTATAACAGCTTCAACACTTCTATAAAGGCTTTCCACAAGGTTTAGGAGTGTGTTTTTGGAATTTTTGACCATTCTTCCAGAAGCGCATTTGTGAGGTCAGACACTGATGTTGAACGAGACGACCTGTCTCACAGTCTCCGCTCTAATCCGTCCCAAAGGTGTTCTCTCGGGTCGAGGTCAGGACCAGTCAAGTTCTTCCACACCAAACTGTCTCATCCATGTCTTTATGGAATTTATTGCTTCGTGCACTGGTGCGCAGTCATGTTGGAACTTGTCTTTCAAGTCATTGTGCTCGGCCCCTTACTTCCAGTGAAAGGAACTCTTAATGCTTCAGCACACCAAGACATTATGGACAATTTCATGCTCCCAACATAGTGGGAACAGTTTGGGGACGGCCGCTTCCTGTTCCAACATGACTGCGCACCAGTGAGCAAAGCAAGGTAGACAGAGATAACTCAATAGATAGACAGACAGAGACGGAGACAGATCGGTTCCTGGAGTGGAGAGATATCTAAGTCAGCCCTGGTTCATTAAAATCCTAACATTCTGAAATATTCCTGAGGCTTCAAAAAGAAAAAGAAGGCAGGTGGACGGGACACGACTAAACAATATTTCATCCAGACAGAAGTGTGTTGTTTCTCCTTTCAGCGGATGAAATTACTTTCAGAGCAGAGCTTCATTCTTTCTGTCCATTTACTCTTTTCCTTTATCTTTACTCATTAATGCGCGTTAATGACCAGCGTGCTTTTCTGCGTGCCTGCCCGATCAGCATTCACTTCAGGTAGTTCCTTGTTTCTCTGGTGCAAGCGATCAGGAAGTAAACCCAGCCCTGGTGAAAGGAGAAGATGGCAGGGTGGAATATACGAGCATTAAAAACATCTTTAAAAAAAAAAAAAAAACATCCATGTAGAGTCAAAACTGGCACGCAGTAGTGTTCTCATACTAGACCGAGCGGTGTATAAAGAAGCCTGTCTTGTCTTGTCTAAGGTCTAAGTTCCTATTGAAGGAGACGCAGCACACACTCGTACTGTATCGGGTTTATTGCTCTACTTAGCAGAAAAAAATTTTTCCATATGACCAGCACACACCAGCCTCATGTGGATTTATTTATCTATTTTTTTCTTCATTGGACCAGCTGCTTAGTAGAGCAAAAAACCCGATACAGTACGAGTGCGTGTAAAAGAGATCATGTTACGGATTAGTAGATTACAAACGGGATGTCTGAGCAGATTACGGTCTTGCGGCACTACAGTTGGAAGTCTGCAGGGTCGTGCCACGTCACCGTGTGTCTGTGTGAAACCTCAGGGACATTTCAGGAGATAAAGTGAAAATGTGGATGCCTAAAAAAAATTTTTTTTTTTAAAGTAACAGTACACCGATACACCTCTGCTAGGACTTCAGTTATAAAATAAAAACCCATTCTATGTAAAAATAGAATCAGTCCAAGATTATATTCCTGCATCTCTAGTGCTTTATCTCTTCAGAGGAACCTGAGAAGAACTGGGTCAGACGAGGAGAGCGGCGAGCCTGGGGGACGCGTCCTGAGGTCTGGCTGATCTAAAGGCACGAGGACTCAGACTCACGTATCCCGGTGCAGGTCGTAGAGGCAGGAGAAGCTCTGAGCCGCCAGGCTTCGGCGAGTTTCGGCGCGTTCCCTCATGGAGCGCGCCGACTGCGAGGCCTGCAGCTCCTCCACCTGCTTCTGCAGACTCTCCATGTGAGTCTGCAGGCTGTCGATGGTCTCGGTCAGGCTGGAACAGAGAGCGGGCGAGGATAAGAGGGATAAAGTCTAGCAATAAATACAAACATTTAAAAGTCTTAAAACTTAGCGCTTGCAAGGGTTCATAAGAATAAATAAATAAGAATTAACAATAAATCAAAGGTTTTATGTGCATCATTGTGATGATATCACATCCTGACAGCACTGCGTATTAACACAGATTTATTTCATACAAATTATATGAAATAAAAATTAATGTACTCTAAAGTAAAGAGTATATAATACTGCCGTAGAGCTTTCTATTCCTAAACAGAATTATTTTTAAGGTTCTGAGGTTTGGACTAAAACTTGTCAGTTTAAACTGCTGTACCTTTATTCTAAAAAAAATTATAATAATAAATATAGTTGCAAGCAACGATGAGCGGGCCCAAGCACCAAAAAGACCAAAATGGTGGGGAAAAAAAAAATTTATCCTTAGAAAAAGAGTTCCTGGCTGTATTTCATAAACCCCAACTGCTACAGTAACATTTCTTTAATAAGCGCAAATATTACCATATGTATAAATATTACTCTACTATCGTTAATCTATTCCTCTTGTGATTTGGCCAGCTCAAACCAGTTCAAATGAGAAATCTCACAGTCTTTCCAGTCCCACAATCCTTCACCTGTGGATCTTTCCCTGGGCCGTGCGGTTGTCCAGCACCAGCCTGTGGTTCGTCGTCTCCAGGTCTCGCGCTGCTGCGTCCAGCTGCTCGTACATCTTAGTGTGCTGATCGTTCATCTGCCTCAGCAGCTCCACCTGCTTGTTCAGGTACTGAGAGAGAGAACACACACACACACACACACACACACACATCTGTTTGATATGGATATAACTTCATGACCTTTCTTTATTCCATTAGTATTAGTGATGTAACTATGGACCAATGATGTTCAATATGCAAATTAGCAGAGGTTGCCATGTGTGCACTTACATTATAGCAATATACACTCACACACACATTATATGTAAATACAGATTATATTATTATACAGACGTGTGTGTATACACACACACACACACACGCATGCACGCACACACACACACACACACACAGTCAGCATGTGTGTGTGTGTTCTCTCTACACATATACACACACACACACACACACACACACACACACATATATATACACATATAGTGGAGTTAACGCTCCTCAGATATACATTAACTCATCAGATACCCGTATGCATGCACGTGTGTGTGTGTGTGTGTGTGTGTACATAATAAGGACTATATTCTGGGAATCATAGTTGCTATGAAAACACATTTTGACACATATACTGTATACATATTGACACATACATTTTAGCTCGTACTGTATCTGATGAGTTAATGTATATCTGAGGAACGTTAACTCCACTACATGCTCTCAGAGATAGGAACGCTATCAGTATTATTATCGTCATTAACACACAAAACACAGCAGCATATGGACACATGAGACCGCTAGATAAGAGTTGAGTGTAGAATAAACACGTCTGTTAAAGAGATTATACAACGACTTAACTGCTCCAGTTTGCCCAGAAACACCCAAATAGTGTCGTTTTTTTTTTTTTTTTTTTAAAGCTGTGTGCTGGCCTGTTCTCTCTTTTTAAGCTTTCTCAGTTCAGTGTTCAGTGAATCCTCCATCACATTTATTACACTGACTTCATCATTTTGTGGTTGATGTCGGAAGATTCCAGCTTTCTAAACAAGGACAGGATTTAGTTAAAGTTTATTAAATATGTGATTCAAGAACTAGTCAAGAGTACTATTTATTACCTTATTAAAATATTACAACTTCCTGAAATCAAAAGTAAAAACCTGTAACTATCACTTAAAAAAAAACAAAGAAAAAAAAAAGTAAAGAAAAAAAAAAGTATATTATATATAAGGAATAAATAAATACATTAAAATTCAGATTTCCAAAACTTGATCAATGGAATTGCTGAAGACCACAACAACTGAGATTCCAAAGCTTCATAATAAAGGACTTCCTGAACTCCGCAACAAAGAACATTGCAGAACTCCATTATAGACATTCCTGAGAACTGCATCAAAGGAAACTAATTTCCAGACCAAAATAATAGAAATTCAGAACTCACACAAGATCCAAAACTCCTGAACACGATCATACAGGAATACGGAACTCTGCAACAAATAAAACCCCAGCACTCAATCATAATGGAATTCCTGAGCTCAGCAACACGGAAAAACTAAATTCCAGGACTTGGAGTTCACCATCAGATAGAAATTCCAGAAACCAAATAAAGAAGGAATTTCTAAAGCTCACCAATACAGGATGCAAACTTCCAAAACAAGAAAGAACTCCACAAAAAGCAAAATTCCAGAACTCCCATCAGAATGGAATTCATGAACACTGCAACATAGGACACAAAATTCTAGAACATAATTAAGGAATTATTGAACTTGACAACATTGGAAACAAACCCCTGAAATTTATCATAAAAGAATTCTTGAACTCCGCAAAAAACTAAAATCCCACATCTCCATTATAAAGGCTCAGCAACACAGGCAACTAAATTCTAGGAACCTGTAATTCTTAACTCAGCCACAAAGGAAACAACATTCCTGGAATGGCATCATAAAGAAATTCCTAAACACAATTATGAAGGAATTCCTGAGCTCAACAACAAATAATGTAAGGAATAATATAAAAAAATTACATTTACAAATAATGTAAAAAAAATGTACAATTTTGATTGTAAGGTGTCCTTGAGTGCTATGAAAGGCGCCGTTAAATAAAATGTATTATTATTATTATTATAATAATATTTCAGAAATCCATCATAACTCCTGAATGAAATGTATGTATATGTAAAATTCCAGAACTCCATCGTAAAGGAATTCTTGAATACTGCAACACAGGAAACAAAAATCCAGAACATATGAAAGGAATCTCCATTATTAATACCTTCCTGAACTCAGCAACAAACAAAATTTAAGAACTTCTTCATAAATAGAATTCTTGAACTCGCAGGAAACTAAAATTCCAGATCTTAATTAAAAAGGCATTCCTGAGCTCAGCAACACAGAAAACTAAAATTTCTGGAACACCATTGTAAAGAAATTCAATTGAATTGATTAAAACATTCAAAGGAATTCTTGAACTCTGCAACATAGGAAACAAAATTCCAGAACATAATTTTTTTTATTCGTTCAAGGAATTCTTGAACTTGGCACCAAAGAAAATAAAACACCAAGAAGGAATTCCTCAAGTCCAAAACAAACAAATTTCATCATAAAGAAATTCCAGAATTCGCAGGAAACTAAAATTCTGGAACACCACCATAAAGGAATACATAAATTCCAGCTCTCTGCAACAAAAAAAGATTGGAAGCTCGTTCCTTGTGCTGCACATTCCAAAACCAATTCTACAAACAAAAATTTTGTCAATCCAATCTTATATAAGCCACAGTTTAGTGATCCCTTGTTATCTAAACACTGACTTCGGAAATACGTCAGGTGAGCTGGACAGTCTGTGATTGTCATTCAGAGACTTTCAGTATTTCTAAGCCCTGCCCATAAAGCTTCCCATTCTACAAAAAAAGACTAAATGAGGTGCAGGAGCGTAAAAGCTTCTGGCTTTGCGGGTGAAAACAGACATCGTGCTCCTTATAATATTAAAATGTTACAGAGTTCCTGGAAAGGTTCGTGTAAAGGAAATGAACACGTGGACAGAAAGAGGAGACGCCTTTCCTGCTTGCCCTGCGGAGGCGTGTAATCGACGTGTGGATAAGGAGACGACACCTGAAAATGATTAAAGTGTACGAATCGAACCGTTTTCATTCTCCCTGCGCAGACGCTACAGGACACGTGTAGAAGTGTGCAGACTGCGCTATATGAAAACACACTCGTTCTTTAAGATACCGACTGAATCGCAGGGTGTTTACTAAGAAACAGGACGTCGGCTCGGCATGGTGAAACGTCCTGTTTCTAAACAAACGCTGCGTTAATGTATAAAGAGCAGGAAGGAAGCGTCACCTCGATCTCCTGCAGCTGCTCCTGATTGGTGGAGTACATCTGCTGAAGGCCCTGCTCCAGCTCATGGTTCCTCTCCAGTAGAGTCTTTCCTAACTCTGCTGCCAAATGTAAATCTGTACACACACACACACACACACGCACACACGCACACGCACACACGACAGAACAGTAAACACTAAGCACGGAGTAAAAATAAGAGCCCTGAGACAGGAATTCACAGAGCCACAAGCTGGATAACATCAACGTGTGAGTCACAGGAATCCTGATGTAAGAGCGCTCACACTTTTAAATGTCTCCCTCACACACACAGACAGATGGACATGACTTTAAATCACATTTAGTACAGTTATGATATTATTATTGCAAAATTTCAGATAGCCTTACACGGTTACAACTGCAAAGTCCTAGCACTGGAGACTCCTTCCATTTAAAATAAATAAATAAATAAACAACCTGCATTTGTTTTCTTTGTTAAGACAGAATAATAAAATCCTCTTCATTATTGAGGATGATATAAACCGTCCATTGTACAACTTTCTGTAAATTAGCTGTTGCTATAGAAACAATAAGTGCACTTAAAACACATTTGATTTATCTTATCAACATTTTTCGCCATCTAATCAAATCAAAAAAACATTATACAACAGTGTGTTACCAAGTAATCTGATTGGACGAGAAGCATTCCATGAGTGGTGATAATCGATGGTAACAGCACTGGGACGTTTAGCTACTGTATATATGCATCACTCGGTGTCACAGGTGTTCAGCAGTCTTTAATGACACTAACGGTCAGTCGCAGTGTAGGTGACAGGAGGTCTGTATGGTTCGCAGTGCTGAGCAGCTGCCTGCCAAAACCCACATTCACAACCAGTCACAGAAGCACTTTCAGCAAGTAAACAAATCTGATAACATTATGACATCTCAACACGCTGTCTCCTTAGTAACTGCTTCTGAATCGCCTCTGAAGCCGCCGTGTTCTTTGATTTACAGCCACAATGAATCTGATTAGAATCCCAAATCCCTCTCTAACCCTTAGTTAAGGGCACTACTTGGTGTGTGGAACAAGGGATTGTACACACTACATAGTGCACTAGCTTTCCATTTGACGCTATTTGGGATTCAATCCCGGAAGTTAATGGAGCTGATATTCTAAAGCGGAATAAATAAAAAATATAAAGTAAACATCGCAAGTTTCTTAGGACTGTATTCGCCTCACCTTCTGGCTACACAGTACCGGTAACAATTTAAACTACTTTCACCCCTGTTAATTACACCAAGTGTACGTCAGCAGCTCCCCCAGTCATTTCCTCTAGGCGTGGAAGGATACGAGTTGGAAGAGCAAAATAACTGGTTAAATAAAAATACAAAATCATAACCTGTTGATAATAAATGATGACTGATATTTTCAGCATTCAGGCTGCGCCATCATAACGGCCGTGTTGATATTCAGTACGACATCATGACCTCGAGTGTGAGATCATCTAATTAATTTCTCTTGCGAACTCATAAATGGTATATTTATGTTTATTGGAAAGTTAATGACGAAACTGGAAGCACTGCTGATAATTCATTCATGCGAAGTGCATAAACATTAGCTGTTCTATACGATTAAAAACAAACAAACAATACATTATAGAATACAAAGCATGTTAAATACAGTTAAACAACAACAAAAAACATTACAACAAATCAAACACAAAGGGCAAAGTTCAAATATAGCAGTTCAGTAAAAAGGTAAAAGACACGAGAGGATAGATATGATGTATAAACAGTGGAAAAGATGTAGCAAGAGACACATTACTACAATTAAAAACAATGTCATAGTAATGTAAAAGTCCATTATTCCTCTTATTAAATTAAATTAGTTTAAGAGAATTAAAAAGTGAGGTAAATTCTATTATGAAAAGGGGGGAAATACAACTGTTTGCTGTTTTATAATTGCTATACGAATTAACGATTGTAAAAGTTACGCCACGTCGAAGGTACGTACGTAGTCACGTGACAATCAGGACGGTATGTCACGTCAAAGGTACGTATGGAGCCACATAATAAACCAAGCACGCAGATCGGAAATGCATATATTAATATAATTATTAATAATAATAATAATAATAACACATTAATTTTAAGAGGATGATAAACAATTTGTTTCAAGTCCATTACTTAGGTATTTATTCATACATTATCTCGTGGTTCTTTAAAGTATAAGCAACCGTGACGGGCAAAAAAAACGTAATTTATCAAGGGCATGTTATACTATAATAATAGTACTTTAACATCTGAATACAGAATTCAACAGCATTTTGGTGTAAAAGCAAATGGGCAACCTTTAAAAACAAACAAAAAATAATACGGAAGTGACGTAACATTTTAAAAGCCGCTACGCGCGTGACCTTCCCTTGACGCCGTTGCTTAGGAACCGTCATGGCTGCCATCCAGTGCGCATACTAGCGCACTAACGAGAATGTAAGAATAGTATTCGAGCCTGCAGTGACGCTCCTCCCTTACACACTGTTCAGTGCAGAAGTATGCGGTTTCTCAAGATGACCGTTAACAGCAAGGGATTTCTGTAGTGTTAGTAAAGTATTGATGGAAATAATTAAACAAAACGTACTGAAAAACACATATTTATACATATACTATATTTCTATACATATATTAATCCTAGAATACTTATAAATGAAATTGATTGCTCTCTGCGGTGAGAATTCGCCCTATCCAAACCGGAAATAGCCTCACAATACGTATATAAACTTAAATACGTATACACTAAAAATTATTGTATATTGTTTTAATAAATTTATTTTTACCTGCTACAGATATAAAGGAGGTATAATATACGAAGTGTTGAACATCTGTTTAAAAATGGTGTAAGAAATACAAAATACAATGCACAATATTATACATTGTAATATTTATCAGATCATGTTGCATTATATGTGGCAAAGGGATTTCTTAAGGAATATATTTAAGTCATGATGTGGAAGAAATAGTATTGTTCATCATAGGTTTGGGATAAAAATGTATTTTAAAGCAATCTCACCGTGCTCAAGCTCCTTACTGCTGTACCAGAGCTCCTGCTCCTTATCAAACTCCTCCTCCACTATCACTCCTGCAAGCATTTTCCCACCTTTCTAAAATCCAATTTAAAGTTCTTTCCCCTGTAACAACACCCTTGTACATCAGGTCACTTTGTTGTACGCTGATGTAAAACACACCCGGTGGCGTTGTTCTGCATCTGCGGCAACGTGGCAAACTCCATAGCAGGACCAGAAGACAAGCCGTAT
>JAOVVB010000030.1:1321590-1342860 GCA_028570985.1 Heterobranchus longifilis
CACATGATGTTATATCATTTCTATCCGTTATCACCCAAATGAGGATGGGTTCCCTGTTGAGTCTGGTTTCTCTCAAGGTTTCTTCCTATTGCCTTCTCAGGGAGTTTTTCCTTGCCACTGTCGCTGTCACCCTTGGTTCGCTCATCAGGGACAATCTCATTATCATCTAGACATATTTTTCTTACACATACACACTTCCATAATCTTTCTTTTCAAATTTTCTTTTCATTTTTGTGAAGCTGCTTTGAGACAATGACCACTGTTAAAAGCGCTATATAATTAAAATTGTATTGAATTGAGTAGCTCATACACACTTTGACTTATACTAAAATCTGGTACACATTTACAGCCTGTTGAGCTTAAAAACTTTCGCATGCATGTCATGGGCTCTATTCAACAGGAAGTCAGTTACTTTTTTGCAAAACACTCGCAATGGATCTTGATATACTCCTCCTAGGGGATTTATACTATCGCCAACAAACCCGGTCAATGAGATCTCAAGACATTGAGGATGCAAAATTGCAAAACGATTCAGCTGTGACGATGCCTTAAACATGCTGAAAAGTGGCTAATAAATTCTTGAGTGACATCATATTAAGCGACATCATAGTGTGATGCTTTTTTTTTCCAGCATCCATGGCTTTTTGGGTGTCTTAAAATTCCCCCTATTGTAAAATTATGTCATAATGCTGTTGGTATGTTTCCTTTAAATCCATGTGCCCAGTGTGACCACTGTATTTCTGATGCGCCCGATGACGCTGAGGTAATTATCATCAACCTGGCAACTCTACTGTGGGGTTAAGAAATAAGAAAGCCCCCCTCCCCATCCCCTTTCCTCAGCATCACCGGACGGACGGCGGAAACTGACGCGCCGGTTTTAAAGCGGGCGAGTGTGCTGCGCTCGAGCTCTGTTCTCGTTCCCCGTGCGCTCGTGCAGTAATGAAGCCTCAGCAGCAGCAGCAGAACCCCCACTCCCTCCTCCCCCTGCCCCTCCCCCCGCTCTTGCTCCTGGCCGTGCTTGTGGCGCTGGAGCCGCGCGAGCTGGCCGCGTGGAGCGCGAGCGTGAAGTACGCGGTGAACTGCCCCGAGCGGTGTGACCCCGCGCGCTGCGGCGCCCCGCGCTGCGCGCGCACCGTACTAGACGACTGCGGCTGCTGCCGGGTGTGCGCCGCGCGCCGCGGAGAGCACTGCTACCGCACCGTGTCCGGAGCGCACGGGGTCAAGTGCGGCCCGGGACTCTACTGCGACTTCTACAAGGACGAGGACGAGTACGGGGACGAGTACGGAGTGTGCAGAGGTAACGGGAGCGAGTGTATGTGTGTTTTCACCTGCTCATCATCTTAATTACTGTAACTCTCTCTCTCTCTCTCTCTCTCATAAAATGTGATAATGCTAAATATTGTTTTTATATTAGTTTAAGTACAAATCTGAGTGGCGCACTTTTAAATAACTATTTACTTAACATCAACAATCCCACTGCTTAATAGTAATGCCTGGTGTTTGTTGTTTTATTGTTTATTAATATTTTTTCTTTGTCATATTATAACATATTTGCTTGATATACAAACTGACAAACAATTGAGCATTATTGCTGTTACATGTTGTGTCAGATGTCAGGTACCACTGTCCTGTTTAGTACCAGTCTCTTAATCCTGCACTGTCTCTTATGTCTGAGTGAGAGGACAGGATGATCCATGATAGTCCTAACAATACAAAGACATTAAAAGATACAGATGATCTTCCTGCTTCTCGCCTCAGGTCCTGAGGTTACCACCATCTGTACGAGCAGATGTCTGTGCTGCTCAGATAAACCTCACCGAGATTTTTTACCCTTTTTTGAGACTAAAGATTTGTTTAAAATCCAAATTAAATTCATTACAATTACAAATTTAAGTAATTTTATATCATACTGCATGCCAAGTTTACTTACATCTAATTAACAGTCTTTAAATTCCTATACATAGTAACTCACATGATTATTAGATAAGTATTCATAAACTGGCACTTTACTGTAATAATAATCTGATAGTCGTTCTGTGTTGTAAATTCTGTGTTAGAAATGAAAAAAATAAATCTTCTCTTGTATTCTTGTATCAGATCATTATATTGTAAAACTTTTAAAAATCAGTTAATTAGAGCTGGTGTATATGGTGATGTAGTATTATTGTCATAATCAATGATGCTAGAGTGTACTGGAAATTCTGAGATATTCTAATGTATAACTTGTGTTTTAATACAAGTTACAGACTTTTCCAGTAGCTTGATTTAATGCTAAAAGTTTTAAAATAGATTTTTAATGTTAAAGATGTTTGTTGCAGAATGTTTCCTCCTTTAAAGTAAATACTTTTTTCAATAAACAACACAATACTTTTTTCAAACTTTACATAAGTCAATTAAAATTTTAACAATTACAGTTAAATTTCCTCTCATATCATTACAGTATACACAATTTATATTACTTTACTTTTTAGTGATTTGTTTGTAAAAAATAAGTAAATGTCCTTAAATTAAAAAAAAAATTCTTCACAAATAAAAAAACAACAATTTTCCTTGTTAAAATTTAGTATTTGTAATTTTAAACTAAGTAAATACCGTCGAATTAAATAATTCACAGATTTAAAATGTATATATTATATATCTTTCTTATTTCAACATTATAGTTATTACAGCAATTTTTACTTAAAATATCATGGAATAAAAATTGAGTTTTTTTAAATATATTTTTATATATGTTTTTATATATTTCTGTATATTTTTATGTTAACTGTTTTTTGTAGATAAATAAACATAGTTGAATAAAAAAAGATTTTAACAGATTTTATGTTTCTTAACAGTTTGTTTAAACTTTTGTGAGCGTTAAATAAAAACATCATGAAACTAATTTTTTTGCTTGTAGTTATAGGGGAAAAAACTATGAGAACAATATCTACATCATCTGTGAATCTACAACATCAAATGTCACTGAGAATTTCTTTCTTACCCCTTTCTCCTCAGATTGCACGTACGGGACGTACGGAGTCGAGTGTCGCCAAACCTGCAACTGCAAGGCAGGAGGACTGTGTGACAGAGAGACGGGCGTCTGTCTCACCTTCAAGTTCTTCTCTAAAATGACCAACACGCTCAAGACACAAGAGGGTGAGTAGCAGATCTGTTTTTTTTTAGTGTCCATCTCTAGTGTAGCAGCAATCAGTGCACACATTTTTGCTTTGGGTACAGATCGTCATTAGTCAGTAGTATATCGTGTTTGTTCTTGCACTGGTGTCACACGTCTGATCATTTTACACTTCATCCAATAATTATGTACACAAAAAAAACACAAACCGAAAGAGCATTTAGGCTTAAAGGAGGTACTATATTTGACAGTTATGTAAAATATCTCCCCCAAAGTGTGTGTGTGTGTGTTAATGCTTCATCGGAAATACTCCTACTGTTTCACTCCTTTTCCAAACACAATGTTTCAGTGTCTATGTAAATGAGCTTCTGCTGAGATTTTCCCCTTAAGAGAACAGCAGAATGAGGTGACAATAGAGAAAATCTACTGTTAAAAGGGCAAAATGCTGGGAATGTTTTTTTTTCCCTCATGTTTTTTTACACACACGCTGAAGACTGAAGAATGTCTAAAAATGACTAAAATTATGCATAATAGGTGTTGTTGTTAGTTGCGAAGTCGTGTTCGACCCATCGCGACCCCATGGACCATGTTCCTCCAGGCCTTCCTGTCCTCTACCATCCCTCGGAGTCCATTTAAACTCTCACCACTGCTGTCATACCTACATGCAATATCTCTCCCTTTGCACATTCTCTATAATTCATTTAGTTCATACTTTTACATTTACGTTTTATATATTTCTATTTTATATGGTATTTTATTGTAACTCTATACATTGTGTAATTGTAGATTTTATATTTTAAATCCTTTTCTAGTGTAGATTATTTAGATCACGAACAGTCGTGTAAGCATTTTACTGCATATCATACTGCATATGGTTGTTTATGTGACAAATAAAACTAAATTTGATGATATTGATATCATGAAAGGAGTCTCCAGTGTCACTGCCCGGAGTTAAAGCTGCAGTAACTTTGAGGTTTCTTCTTATCATGACTTGTTTTAAGAAAGAGAAAAAAAGAGAGGCTGGTAAAGAATGAGAACGTGTGTGTATTTGTGTCTGTGTGTGTGTAAGTGTGCGTGTGATTATGGTGCTACTATGTAAGTGAGAATAGAAGCTGACGTTTTTGGGGATGTTTCACACCTTTAAATGCAGAGGTGTGAGGTTACTGAGTATGTTTACTTCATTAATGTACTTAAGGAAATATTTCATGTATCTGTACTTTACTTGAGTAGTTTTAATAGAGAATACTTTTTACTTTCACTCTACTACATCATACAGCAAATATCTGTGCTTTTACTTCACTACCTTTCTGCATGTTGCATTACCTAACGACAGTAGTGTGTATTATTTAAATTGGAAATAGATAGATAGATAGAGATTTCTATAAAAAACTATGAAAAAGTCTACTGTGAGTTAATACAAGTCAATTTGAAAGTAAACTGTGATCAACTTCAGTGTGGTAACAGTTACTAAATCTTTCATGATGATTTTCCTATAAAGGTGTGTTTTATTCATTTCTTACAGTATTATAGCATCTATATGTTTTTTGATATAATTTAGCTGTCTGTTTGTTCAAATATAAAAATCTAGCTGTTGTTTTGTGTGTGAACTCTGTGTCCAAGCACTTGCAGTTCATCAACTTTAGCACTGAAACATCTTCACGTTTAAGGAACTCTTAAGATCCCGCTAAAGACTTGACTCACACCATATTCTCTCCTCTCTCTTTAACTCTTCATCACCCTCACTCTGTCTCAGGACAAAGAGCAGTGTTTATGTGTTTCCCCCTGTTCCCTACCTGTCAGTCTCCTTATCCGTGGTGCTACACAAAACGTCATTTATCATCAAGATTATTTCAGTGTGTGTGTGTGTGTGTGTGTGTGCTGTTTCCTGCTCAGCTCAATAATCATTGTCATTGTCACAATGTTCTTCATTTGTGTGCGCTCTGACACGACCTTGTCTGCCCCCGGATACATTCACGGATTCTTCGTTCCATTATGCATCGTGAGGGGTCGAAGGTCAGGGGTCGAAGGAGGGATATGGTTGTCAGGGAGACGGCATTGAAGTCAGAGGTGCTTTAAGACCGAGGAAGGCCAAGGAGCTGTCTGGATGTGAATTAATGATGGATTTGTCCCAGAAGGTGTGTATGTTCCACATTCGAGGGAATCCTGAACTCGAGCAAAAAGACTTTACGTTAGATTAAACTGTTTCATGGCGCAGATGAAAACAAAAGAAGCTTTAATATATATATAATGGTGATTGAAATATTTGTGAATTTTATTATTATTATTATTATTATTATTATTGTTTTGATTATAACTCAACATTATTTTTTTAGTTCTAAAGAAAATGTTTCTTAAGGGACCCACAATAATTTTTAGAATCACACTGCTGTATGTATTTGTACAGATTTGTGCACTGGTTTTAAAGCCATCAATTATACTGAGCTTTAAGAATGATTGAGAATACACACAAGTGCAGATTAAAAGAACAATAATTGCAAATGTGTCTATTATATAAGGTTCTCATTTTTACTGAGTCCTGCGTGATAATAGTTTGATCATGTCTTTTCAGTGTCCCTGCAGGAGGAATCATGGAAGCAACGAGCCACGCTGGGGTTAAAAAAAGAAGAAAAAAAAGTAGGGCCCCTGGCCCTTTCTTTCCCGTCTCTTTTCTTTCCCAGCGACACCGCGTTCTCACAGGACCACACAGCTTCAGTGATGCTAATGCAGCTTTCACGTCATACAGAAATAATCACAATTCCCTCTTTCTGATTGACAAAAAACTAAAATGTTCACGTTGACCTCAGGCTGGGAATCCCACGTCGGAATGTCTGGGAGAGTTCTGACAGCCACGGAACCTGGACATGAGACCACCGACTACATACAAGTTGCCTTTGTCAAAAAAATAGCTTTTTCAGTCAATAAATTGTGCCGTTAATTGCTTTGGTTTTTATAATAGTGAAAGCACTGCAGTAAATAAGGAATAAAATACTTCGATTATTTATTATATAATAAAGAATTAAAGATCACCATGACCTGAGGTGTTTTATTCCTTTATTTTTCACTCTCTTACTTACTCACTCATTGACTATTCCGCTTTATCCTGTTTATCCTGGGTTTGTGTGGCTGGAGCTTATCCCAGGAGATTTAGGGCACGAGCCATGGTACACCCTGGATGGGGTGCCAATTCATAGCAGGGCACACACACATACACACACCCTACAGGGCAATTTGGGAACATCAATTTGCCTAATCTGCAAGCCTTTGAAATGTGGGAGAAAACCGGGGCACCTTGAGGAAATCCACCAAGCATGGGGTTTCAAATCCCATCAAGCACCATGATGAAACTGGCTCTCATGAAGACCTTCCCAGTTTTCCATTAACAATGGAAATAGAGCTTGTTTCCATTAACAAGCTCTATGAGTCTGATTTAACAAACTATGTTTCCTCCCAGAGTTCATCACTGTTTACTTAGCGCTCAAGAGTGGTGGCATGATGTCGAACAGAAACGTGCAGGCTGGTTGCAAGATTCTGTATTTGTGAATGAAATATTTAAAGATTTAGACTTTATAGATACTGTACACATTAAAAACAAACAAACCAACAAAATCATTTCATCAGACCTCCATTTAATCTCCATAAAATCTTTATGAGATTCTCTTTAAGATCAGATCTTAATTACATCTCCATACTATAGGATCTTTATACTCTCCATAAGATCTCCAACATAAATGTCCATAAGATCTCCATAGCATCTCCATAAGATCTCCATAAGAACCTTCATGAGGCACTTAATGTGACCACCATAAGATCACCATAAGTCTCCTAGTAAGGCTAACATATCATCTCCCAAAAACACCACAAGACCCTCCATAAGACCTTCCATAAGGTCTCCAACGGGTCTGCATAAGATTTTCATGAAAACGTAAATATAAGACCTCCACAATACATCCATAATATGATAAGATTTCCAGAAAATCTAATTGATAATACCATTAGACTGCAATAAGACCTCACTAAGATTTCCATAATTCATCTCCAAAAAAAACTCCATAACACTTCCATATGATGGGCTTTATTATATTACAGTCCTTTCTGGTATGTAAGAAATGACTTGCACATTTAGTATTGAACACATTTACTAAAAGTCTCTTTGCAGACGGTTAACTCTGATGCAGAGCATCTGTCTGGATTTCAGATCAACTTTCAGATGTAAAGGAACATTAACAGACCTCTGCTACATTTACTTCTTCCATTTCTCTATTACAGCCAGGTTCCTCCACATTTCCTTTCCCCACTTGGTGGGTGAATTATTTCTCACTTTCCATTCCTCCACTTGAAGTGAAACTCAGCTAACTGGTCTGTCAATGTGTCACGGAGTTAGCTGAGCCATTTACAAACCTCTCCTTGGGACCCTCCGGTAATCACAGTCCATTACACACCATTAGTGCAGCCAGCTTGGCCAATCAGTGTCAGGTCTGAGGCGTGAAAACAAACCTGGGTGGAGGGCTCAAGGTGAGACGTGCGGAGTGATTTCACCTTGTGGGTCATTTTTATGAACGTAAAAGAATGATCTTAAAAGTCTTTTTCAACAAAATTGATTTATGCCTATGCAATGTCACAACTCACATTAATTTCTCAAGGTTTAGACCGTGGTGGCCAGTCCATGTGTGAAAATGATGTCTCATGCTCCCTGAACCACTCTTTCACAATTTGAGTCCGAGGAATCCTGGCATCATCACCTTGGAATATGCCCGTGGAATCAGGAAGGAAAAAATGGAAAAACCAGGTCATTCAGTACATTCAGGTCGTCAGCTGACTTCATTTTATTGCCACATAACGTTGCTGAGCCTGGACCTGAGACCATTATGCATGATGGGCGCATCGCCTCATCTGCCTCTCTTGATCCCTGCTCCTCCCATCACACTGCAACAGGGTCAACCTGGACTCATCAGACCACATGGCATTTTTCCATTGCTCTACAGTCCAGAGGGAGCAGCTTTATCCTCCTTAGCAAATGGAAGCCTTTTTTTTTTTTTCAAATTAGTCTCACTAATTCATTTTCGTAAGGCTACACAGCTGTTAAGTCCCAAACCCTTGAGTTCTTTTGACATTGTGCGTGTGGAAATGCACTTGATTTCACTATTAAACATAGCCCGGGTTTTCTACTGTTTTTGTTATTTAATGATTTGATTTCACTAAGCATTTACAGTAAGTGATCTCTCATCACACTCACTCAGGATGTTTTCATGACCACATTTCTTCCTTGAAGATGATGGTTCACTGCTATCCTTTCAGGTTTTAAAAATGCGTTTTAACCCAATTTTAGTAGTTTCAGCAGTATCCTTAGTTGTTTTCTTTGCTTGATGCAGGACAATGTCTTCTGACATGGGTGTTTAAGAAATGAGAAGCTACTCACTGCATCAGTTAGGGTTAAATAACTTATTTTTTAAATAACTTATTTAACCCTTATTAATCACTGCAGTAGTTATCCATTAAATGAGCCTTAACTATTTGCCTAGTTAAATCCAGGTGGTGACCCTTTTGTCCAGGCATATATGTGTGTGTGTGTGTGTGTGTGTGTGTGTGTGTATCTGTTTTTTTATATGTATTTTTTTCAGTATATATATATATATATATCTGTATATTTATATATATGAAAGTGTTAAAATGTGTTAAAATACATGAATTGTAACATTTACTAACATAATTTTGGTTTCCGATGTGTTGTTGTTGTCACAATTACCTCTTAGTTGTAAACTTAAGGACTGTTATCAGTGTGTTCTAAAATGTTTTATTCCTCCATAGCTACAGTTACATTTAACAACCTGTCGTGTCTATGAAACAAGCTAGTTTCTGTTCTCCTTCACAGAGCATCTATAAACGGTGCAGCATCCCCCGCACACGTCTCTGTTTTTATTTCGGTTCCTATAGCAACAATAACATTATGAAAACCCTGTGCTGAATTCTGGATTCTGATTGGTCAGAAGATGTTCTAGTTCTCTTAGACCAGTGCAGGTTTATACAGTATCAATGCAGTCGTTCTAATACGTTATCGTTTCTATAGCAACGGCTGTAGGAGATGTTTGTGTAGCGTCTAGGGAAGGAGTCTCCAGTGTCAGCTCTTTGTAACAGTCAGTAGTAAAGCTGTCACTTTAAGTTTTCAGACATCTTCAGGACAGAGGATTATTTTTTTGTGGTTTATCAGCAACATGAGAAGTTTCATTAGCTTTAAGAAAGAGGAAAAAGACAGGCTTGGGAAATGAAAGATAATCTAAATAGGCAGTTAACCTGAAAGCGTGAAGTCTAGTGTCGTGTCGCGAATAGCTGCGTGGATCATTTATTATATCGCGACAACAATAGTGCATTGGAGCGTAGCGACTGTAATGAATTCATGACATCATGAGAAAATAGTCGCCTCAGTGACATAGCGGCTGTTGCCATGGAGCTGTTGGGAAAATGGCACTGCCACTGTGTGTGTATGTGTGTGTGTGCGCGAAGATGGGTTAAGGGGTGTGTAAAGTAGTTGCAGCATGTTTGCTCTGGTATTTCTGGGGCAATGAGAAGGTCATCGCTTGGTCACATGACCATGCATAACACACTCTTTATGGATACTTTTTCTTTGTGTGTGTGTGTGTGTGTGTGTGTGTAAAGGAGAAATGTAAACAAAGCCTGGCTGGAATTTTTCCCTGCAAAGACAGACGATCAGATAGAGCACCCAGTGCCTGGCACCACTTCCTCCTATTGATGTCAGTCATTTAATTTATAAGCCAGTGCCTTCAGCTTGGTATTTATTGATGTGTGTGTGACAAATCGCTGGGAAATAAATCAACAGCCCAGATGCAAACGATCCTGACACTTACAGGAACCAGGAAACTGGACTGGGGTGAGAGGGGCCAGTTTTTTCTGTGATTTACAGACACCGTCCATTTGCGGGATCTTTCTGAGAATTACGGC
Organism: Heterobranchus longifilis; assembly: GCA_028570985.1. Lineage (NCBI taxonomy): Eukaryota > Metazoa > Chordata > Actinopteri > Siluriformes > Clariidae > Heterobranchus > Heterobranchus longifilis. The sequence continues at coordinate 1,331,657 of JAOVVB010000030.1, forward strand.
GCCACGGTTTTATGACGTCTCCTGGACAGAACCGTTCGTTCACTCACTCCGTCTCGGGACGTAACATAAATATGTTCAATAAAACCGGGGCTGAGACAGAAAAACGCTGTTGGTTTAAACAGCATGGCTTTGTCCTTGACATCGTTATGAGACCATTACTGATGAGGAGCCATGAGATAATTATGGAAGGAGGGTTAGGGTCATATGGCAGGAGCGGGTGCTGAGGACTTCACCCCTGTCCTCAAATTAAAGACGGATTCAAGATCCAGAACCAGAATTTACATCCATACCTGGAAAAGGCATTAAAATCACCATACAGTATAGCTCCTCTCCTCTGCTGCATAAATACACCACAGATTCCCTCAACCGCGGAAAATGTGAGAACTTCATGACAAATGGGAAAAAACCCTCAAGCTGGACGTTCTCTGAAACCGGAGTGAAGAATGCCATACTTCCAAAAGAAGTTTTACAATCTGTATAATGACTTAAAGGGCACCTTTTATGCATTTATGCAAAATTCACCTTTTTACTCATGTTTAGACATTCACACAGGTCTCCTGTATTGGCCGGGGCTTAAACAAGCCAATTAGATTTTCCTCCTATTGTTACCTCATATAAGAAGAGCTCCTCCCCTGATGTTGTTTTTGCTCAGGAGTGTGGCTTAGGAGGGTCTCATTTACTTAGACACTGATATGACACATTTGGATAAGGAGTAAAATCAAGGGCATTTAAGGTACAAAAAAAATGAAGTACATTATCGGAGAGGTGTTTCAGCTGCAGCGTAACACACAAAGGGTTTTCGGGAGCTCTGAGACCTGAAAATCCCTCTCTATTCTAAAGCAGAATAGGTGGAACTATAAAGTAAATCTCAGGACTGTTGACCACCTCCACTGTTTATCCTCACCTTTTGGCTACATAGTACCGGTAAGAATTTCACCCCGTTTCACCCACTTTCACCCCTGTTAATTACACTTGCTAACTGTCGGCCGCCAGCTCCATCGTGGTTAGTTCCGCCAGACGCAGGAGGATATTTTTTGCCGAAGCAAAATAACTGGTTAAATAAAGAAACTATTTCGTAATCTGTTAATAATTGATGTAAAAAAATTTATTAAACCATAATCACACTCAAGGTCAAATGTGAATACCTAAATGTGATATCTCCAGTACTCGTGCCTATGACTGCATCACAGCCGTGCTGATATTCACTACAACATCACGACCTTGAGTGTGATATTGCATAATGAGAAACCAGCTAAGCTGTAAAAGTCCTTTATTCAAACACTTCTCTCCATCATTAATATGAATTCATTCTTTCTTCAGGAGGACGATCAGCATGGAGGTGGATCCAGGTGGGAGTCCAGGAGGAACATCTACCCTCACCCCACCCGTGTTTGTTTTTTTTTTCCTTTTTCTTTTTTTTTATTCCTGGTTTTCTCATACAAGCTGGATGCTGTTTGGTTTCCAACTCGGACCAGTTAACGGTTTCACTAATCTCACGCCTCATTGTGATTTCTACCACTATGTGTAGCTTTATGAAAAGTAAAACAGCACAGGATCATTTGCAATTGTACCCTCATAAAGTTGTGGTCACTTTAAAAAAAAAAAAAAAAACCCTACACACACTTTTGTGATTTGAGGCTGTAAAGTTTCTCAGATTTCTCCAGCCGGGTTATTACAGGACGTTCCATCATCCAGTTCTGACACTTAAATCCAATCCACTAAGCCCTATTTTCTTTGACAGTATTGTTTAGTGTGTGTGTGTGTATGTGTAGTAGGTAGTATTAATGAACTGTGTAGACAGACGATTTGTTTTATAACAGAGTTCTTGACCACCGTATGGTTTGATCTGCCTACATTACCTCCTTCTGCTTTTCTCTTCAGGTTTAAATCGTATAAAGTGTAATGCAGGGAAACGTGAGGCGAGGCGAGGCGAGGCCCAGCGAGGGCGGCTGTTGTTCTTTGCGAGGCGGGTGTGTGTGGCCGAGAGTCAGCGCCGGAGGCCAAGCCACGTGCACACGCCACAGAGGCCCTATTGATTCCCTCCAGCCGAGGCCAGGAGACTGTGGGGAGCTGTGTGTGTGTGTGTGTGTGTGTGTGTGTGTGTGTGTGTATGTGTGTGAAGTCAACACATTCCATGAATTCCTGCACTTCCCGTGCTGGAGAGATGTCACAATTTTTCTTCTGTTTATATTCTCTTTCTCTCTCTCCTTATCATTCTTTCAATGCCATCATCCCTCCATTTTTTCTCACCCCTCACTTTCTGCCTCTCTCTCATGCTCATTCTGTCTCATTCTCTTCATTTTTAATGCTGTGACCCCCCGTCTCTTTCTCAGTCCCTCTGACTCCTTGTCTTTCTCCCACACCCTGTCGCACTCTATCTGTCTTTTCTCTTCATTCTTTTAGTGCACTTATGGTTCACACTTGGTCCCTCTCTGTCTCTTTTAGTGTATCTCTTATCATTCTTTCATTACCACCCCCTCTTTTCTCTCTCTCTCTCTCTCTCTCTCTCTCTCTCTCTCTCTCTCTTTTTCACTCTTCTGTTGATCTTTTGCCATCTTTTCTCCATTTTCCTCTCTCTCTCTCTCTCTCTCTCTCCTTGATCATCTCTTTCTCAGCCTCTCTGACTCCTCATCTCTTTCTCTCACACTTTCTATTGCTCTGTATTTCTTCTCTTTCCCTCTCTCTCTCTCTCTCTCTCTCTCTCTCTCTTGTCATTATGTTTTAAAACCTTTTTTTCATTGCCATCTTTCCTCTATTCTCTCTTGGTCTCTCTTTACTTCTATTTTGTTTCTCTCTCTCTATCTCTCTCTCCATTTGAAATTTTTTTGTCTTCCTTTACTCTTTCATTACATCCTCGCCTTATTTATTGTCTTTTTCTCTCTTCCTCCATTTATTTCCATCTTTCTGTCATTTTGTTTCTCTGTCTCTCTTCCTTTATTCTTTCATTGACATATTCCTTCCATTAAGTTTCTCTCTCTCCCCTCCTTTCTGTCTTTGATCATCTCTTTTTCAGTCTCTGACTCATCATCCGTCTCACACTTTCTCTGTCTCTCTATTTCTGTCTGTTTCTTGTGTGTCACTCTTTTTCTTCGTCATTGTTATTTTCCCTCTATTTTCTCTTGGTCTCTCTATTCACCATTCACTGCCATTTTCCTTCTATTTTCTTTTTCTCTCTCTCTTTCTCTCTTCCTCCATTCATTGACATCTTTCTTTTGTTTTCTCTCTGTCTCTCATCCTTATTCCCCCATGTTTTTTTTTCTCTTTCTCTCTCTCTCTTTCCTGCCAACAGACTTCTGCTGTTCTGCAGCAATTTGCTGCTACTGCACATACCCCGACCGCGGGTGTTTATCTGACCCAGCCCGAGGGCGCCCTAAGCGAATCGTTTCCCGTACATTCAGCGCATCTTATCATAATTAGATGTGCGTACGCGCCTGGTCCGAGCCAGATCGTTCTCTGATTATAGTTTCCATGTCCAGGAAATGTATCGCTGAATAAATGACCAGACCGACGTTGCAGCTCGGGTCGTGGGTTTGAACTCGGACGGCTCGGACCGACGTGCCGTTTCCATAGAAGAGAGGGAAAAACAAAGCATTCAGCCTTGGAGTTTCAGGATCTGTTTTTCTGTTATGGCTAAAGTTAATAATTTATTATTTATTTAGTCAGAGCTGTGAGTCCATCTAGAATTAGAAGCTAGAAACTTTACCTTAGCTAACGCTAGCTACGTCGTTTCTTTTGAAGTTAATGCAGAACATTAACCCTTAGATATGAAAAACAGATTTATACATGAGTTGTATATTTTGCATGTTTAACGGAAAACACCAGCCTAAAATAGAAGACAGAGTTAGTAAGAAATCTCACATAACAGTGAAGTGCGAGCTAACGTTAACGTTACAGCTTGCTAGCTGGAAGAGATGTATATATAATAATAGCCCTTAGCTAACCACTGACAAGGAAAATGCATGTCGATTAAGGAACACAAGATCTATGTTTCCTTTTAAGCCTTGACTCAGCTAGCTAGCGACTAGCTACAGTTTTTCCTGATCATTTCTGAGAGACTGAGGCAGAACTTTCGTCTGTTTTGCTCTGTGTTGGAAGCCCATATGATTAAGGGGCCCAAGAACAAACATTACAAACCCATGTGAACAAAACAACACAATAAACAGAATCTTTTCACCTTGTCTTTTAACCAACTATAGATTGGTTCTGATAGATTGAGAGTTAATGTCACTCTGGAACTTTAATGCCACTCCGCGAGCTGGAGAGTTAATGTCACTCCGCTAGATGGAGAGTTAATGTCACTCCGTTAGATGAGGAGTTAGTCACTCTGCTAGCTGGAGAGTTAATGTCACTCCGCTAGATGGAAAGTAATTGTCACTCCGTTAGACAGAGAGTTAATGACATTCCACTAGCTGGAGCTTTAATGTCATTCCACTAGCTGGAGAGTTAGTGTCACTCTTCTAGCTTGAGAGTTAATGTCACTCCACTAGACAGAGAGTTAATGACATCCCGCTAACTGAATCTTTAAGGTCACTCCGCTAGGTAGAGCTTTAATGCTACTCCACGAGCTGGAGAGTTAATGTCACTGCGCTAGATGGAGATTTAATGTCTCTCTGTTAGGAGAGTTAGTCACTCTGCTAGTTGGAAAGTAAATGTCACTCTGCTAACTGGAGGGTTAATGTCACTCTGCTAGCTGGAGCGTTAATGTCACTCCGTTAGATGGAAAGTTAATGTCACTCGGCCAGTTGGAGAGTTAATGTCACTCTATTAGATGGAGTTAATGTCACTCCACTAAACAGAGCGTTAATGTCACCCTGCTAGTTGGAGAGTTAAGGTTACTCGGCTAGCTGTAGATGTTTCAATAATGTTGTAAAACTCCTACACACACCTAACGGTTCTTCTATTAGCCTGAATACACCTTTCTCAAAAATCCCGAAAGGACAAAAGAAAACATGAGGCAGAGTGAAAGTATGTGATGTATGCACTAATACCTCAAGCTCTGCTTTCCAAATAAACATTTTTGTGCAATTCAAACAGGTTTTTTTCGGTTTGAGGTCTGGGCACAGAGGCAGAGTGTGTGTGTATTCATGAAGCGAGGCTGCGCCAGGGTAAACGCACAGCCGCACTTATTCCACACACTCCATCACCCCCACAACCTCTTACCCCAACCCCTCAGGCCTCTCACTGGGAGTTTTTGCCTCTTGTCCTTGTTGCCATGGGAACTCTGTTTGCATTTCCCAGTGAGTGTGTCGGCCCTCGGCTGGCATCCAGGCTTTTGAAACAGGCTCGCAGGTCAGCCTGAAAAAAAAGCAGCCGTCTATACGGGGCGACTCGCTGTGAGAGACGTTACAGCCGCATTTCCGACTGAGCAGAAAAGGAGCAAAAGAAAGAAAGAAAGAAAAAAGAAAGAAGGAAAGAAGAAAACTTGACCCAGGATTCGGCTTTAACTTACAAACTCCATGGTTTTTACAAGCCGTTTAATCTGACTGTCTGAAATACAAACTTAATCTGTTCAACAGAATGCAACTTTCTAAAGAATGGCATTAATAATTAATAGTTGAAGTGCTGTATGAAATGATATTTCTGGCACTAGGATTATTTTTTTTCACAAACTGCAAATTCAGCTTAAATGCAAATTCAGATTCAACTGTTGCTATTTAATCTATCAAGCAGTTTAGAAATTATTTAGTAGGAATTTACATCAATTTTACAAAGTAGGGTAGATTTGCCTAATTAAAAAAAAAAAAAAAAATTATTAATTTTTACATGCCAAAGAAATATTTGTCTCACAAGTGACTGTCGTGACTTCAATGGTCAAATTTCACCCGGCTAATATGTACGGACAAAATTTAAATAAACTCTTAACAGAAACAAACGCACATATATCATGTCCGTCGTCCTTTCCCCTTCAGTGACATGGCTATAGAGTCATCGTAGGTGCTAAACTGTAAATGTTGGTAGCTTGGTAAAAGCCATGACCTGCAGACATTTTCCATTCCCGACAGTAGACAGATTCCTTTTAAACGGCTAGTTATTGAAAACAATGTGAGATGGAAAGCAGTATATTTGGCCAAGCCAGAAATTTTAGGTTATCCATCAGAATTTAATTTGTATTGCAATAACAAATGTGCAGTCTCTAAGATGGCCGCCCAACAAGCTTAAACTGTCCAAGATGGCCGCCCAACAAGCTAAACACTCCAAGATGGCCACCCAACAAGCTAAATTCCCCAAGAGGCCACCCAACAAGGTGAACTCTACAAGATGGCCACCCAAGCTAAACATTACAAGATGGCTGCTCAAAAAGCTCCAATATGCCTGTTCAAAAATGAGATGTTCTAGTGTACTGAAGATTTCCTATTTGTGTCATCAGCTGTCAGTCATGAAGTGCCGCTCCTATCACCTAGCAGCCTTGACTGCTAAAACTACAAAACTACACTGTTTGACTAGTTGCAGAAGCAGATTTATCTTTATTTTTTATTTGTTTATCACTTGTTACAAGAAACTGAGATGCTTCATTGCCTCTGCCGGTTGGTTAATGTCATGGAACAATATTTTATGAAAACCTGTCGTTAAGAACCCCCCCCGATTTTCTCCCTAATTTAGTCGTATCCAATTCCAACTCATCGCTTGGGGTCCCCCACATCAAGGCTACTATTTAATCACGCAGGGCCGAAGACTATCGCATGTTTCCTCCGAGCCACGTGATGCCAGCCGACCTCATTTTTTTTCAGACTGCTCACTCAGGCACCGTAACATAATTGGAGGACAGCGCTATCCATTTCTTCCGCTTGTGTGAGCTCACAGACGCCCATGATTGGCTATAGAGCTCTGATTGATATAAGAGCGCCTCACATCCCACCCTGCCGAGAGAGCTCAGCCAATCAGCTCTCACTAGACTCCCGGCTGCGGGAGGCTACAGCATCACCTGAGAATCAAACCCGCGATTTCTGGATGATAGGACGAGCACTTTACCACTGCGCCACTTGGGGGCTCGATTATTGAGTATTTAAAATATTTTAATATTTAATCATATCATTAGTAAAATGTATTTACAGTATTTACATTGGAAAGTGTACTCCTCAGCTCCTGCATTCTCCACATGGCTAGGTTGGGCCATGAACGATCCACCACTGGATCCTTTATTGTCAGGGCAAAGTTTGAAGGGGCAATGCAGCTTTTGAAGAATGAAATTGAGACACAACTTAAGACTCTCCAAGATGGCCGCCCAACAAACTCTCTGCCTATAACTGGTAAAAGCTATCAAAAAAAACACCCCTTCAACTTGTCCACTTGGAATTGTCCCCTCAACTACCAGTTCCTTTGCTGTTTATAAAGCAATTTCAAATCAACATTAAATCTCTAACCCTATCCATAATGATCACTGTTTTGAGACGTCAACATTAGAATTATTGCTAACATTAGCATGCTAGATTGATACTAAGCTCCTTGCTATTGTGCTTGCAATTTCAGTCCAAAATGTATTTACTTCTGATAGCAATCCAGCATTTAAGCTCCTACCACATCACTGATGAGACAGATGTAGCTACTTATGCATCAAAGCTCCAGTGCAAACCTACAAAGACACAGAGAACTTCTTGGATGATTGATTACATTTCTGTTTATTAGATTTTTCCCTTTCGGATGCTGACAGGGATTCCCCTGAGCTGGGAAGTTGATGAGGGAAGAGTAATAAGGGTATTGAAATGGAGCCATATCTCTTAAAGCGGAACCGAAGCCCGAGAGCAGAACCACTTCATACTGAATAGCTCACAGCGTGCCCTGCGTAATGGACTTGATTAAATAATGACAGCGTTTTTCAGCGAGAATGCGGCTGAAATTGGAAACATAAGGCCAGTGATTAGAAACAGAAGCATTCTGTTGGAAAAAAAAAAAGGAAAACAACACACTCACACACCCACATGGCGTCAAAGACGTCCTGATTTTTTTAAGAGCTAGAAAATATAATGTATTACAAAATGTATAAAACCGAAACAATGACGTCCACGGCGTGTTCCGGTTTCATCGTCCGAGCAGCTCGATTGCTCTGTAAACATTTTATGTTTGTAATAGCGCTGTCTTGGCAGGGCGCTCGTAACCAAAATGGATTTCGAAGTCCTGAGGTTTCCGTCATCCGAGCAGAAACAAGTGCGAGAAAGTCTTACAAAGAGGAGTCGAGTTACAACGATCATGAAATGTGAGCAAAGCGTGCATAAATAGTTGCGCAATTCTCCTGATCCTTCGAGGTTCTTTCTGGTGTTACTCGCGAGCTTCGAGTGACTTTATTACTGTCAGAACTATTTTCTTTGAATAATACAAAATGTGCCTTGAGAGCTGAAACTGAATTCTTGCATGTTACCGAAATGTAAAACCATGACAGGCTGCGTTCACATTACAAACCGCATTGTTTGTTTCAGATTTTTTTCCATCCGGTCGGATTTGCACGTCATGACGGTTCACATTCATAATTACAAGTGACGTTTATCTGACTCGAACGTGGATGCGCACATCGATACATCTTTGCTCATGTCGTATGGGTTAAAACATGCCGTATTTGTGCGATGTGATTTTAGCAAAACCATGCTTGGGGATTTGCGCAGAAGGACAGCGAGCAGTTAATCGTCTGTATTCGCTGAGGTGCAGAATTATAAAGAAAGCCAGGCGCCATGCTTTAGCTCTTTTAGCAGCTCCTGCTAGCGATGCTATAAAATCTGGCTGATGACATCAGTGTGCGCCCCACGCATGCGCACAGGCAAAAAGTCACATGAATTCCGATCTTCACAAGTCACATGACCACATATCGGATATATATCTGATCGGAGACCACATACAAAGGTGACTCGAGTCTGAAAAAGTTCACACAGCACTAAAAAAATCTGATTTGTGTCTCGTTTCATGTATACATTTTACATTTACACATATATTTTATACACATATAAATCAGAATTGAGTACGTTGTAATATAGTTGTAAGGACGTTCCAATGACATTACTGTTCATGTTACAAATACCTGTACAACCTCGACCCATTAAATTTCAAACCATTCTATCCCAAAATCGAATGATGTGAGAAAGAAAGAAAGACAGAAAAAAGACAACGGGAGCGAGGACAAACTGAACAGCTTGGGCTCTTTAGCCGTAATCGTTATTCATTACGTTGTGAAACAAACCGATCTGTCCACGGCTCCTTACTGTGGCATGTAGGATACAGGAACAGCTGGCGTGACACCACACACACGTGGGAAAGTCACTCGGATCATCTGTGGTCAAATATCGCAGCTGTGATGCCAGTGGCGTTCATCCTGCACATTCCTCCACCCTCTCAATCTGGAACAGTGACTGCCTTCTGTCCTCCGCCCCAAACTCAACTCAGCTGGACTGAACTGCAGGATCTTCATTAATGAGGTCACTCAAAAAGGCTTTCTTTCACTAAAGGTTCATCCATTCGGTGGCCATCTTGGTGTCACTTTGGGGTCAGGATTTTTAATTACACAAGACCAGGCTCAACAAGAGCGAGAGAGTTGCATAAACCAGATATTGATCAGCGGAGTGATGGATTTAAAATGGCCTCAGTTACATGAATTTTTTTTTTTTTTCATAATTATTAGTGTGCATCCCTGGGGCAATTCTAGTGGGGGGCATGGGGGGGGGGCATGGGGGTCGCACCACTCTGGAATAGAGACAAGCTGGAATAATTTTCCATTGCTCATAAATCCAATCTTTATGCTCCCTTGCAAACTGTAGCCTTTTTCTCACTAACAAGTGTTTTTCTTATAGACACACGGCTGTTTGGTCCCAGCCCTTAGTGTAAGTTCTCATCACATTGTGTGTATGGAAATGCTCTTAAACATCACTATTAAACATACAGGAGCTCTGGATTTTACTGTTGATTGATTTTTCTTTTTTACCATGCAACTTCACCAAGTGTTTAAGTGATCTCTGTTCATTATTGTTTTCTGAGCACATTTCTTTGACAAAGTTGACGGCTCAGCACTATACTTCCAGGTTTTGATAATGTGTTAAAGGGTTCTTAACCCAGTTCCTTCTGAAATGGTGACTTTTTTTTTATGACAAGGCAGTGTATGTATGATTGAAGCATGATTATAAAAATGATTGTCTTTTAGCAGTTATATACTTAATAATCACTTGTTCATCTTACCCAGTCATACACAAACTCTCACAAAACTTGCATAGAGTATTAATATAATATAATATAATAAAATAAATATAATATAATAAATATAATAAACATAATATAATAAATATAATATAATAAATATAATATAATATATATTATAAATATAAAATAATATAATATAATAACTATAATATAATATATAATAAATATAAAATAATATAATATAATATAATATAATAAATATAATATAATATAATAAATATAATTGACAGGCTATGCCCACAATCGTCAACAGTATACATTCCTACATGGAAAACTAAAGACAACATCCGTGTTTTGTCACTTGATAATTTATTGTCGGTTTGTGTAATGCTAATCTAGTTCGCCAGTACTAGCTAGGACTTAAGTAGAGAGTTGTTATATGAGTTAATCCAGCCTACATAAGACCATGGTCGGATATAAGTTAATATTTAGGATATAAATATTTTGTAATGTAGCTTAAAGACAAAGAGCTCGAAAAGAGGCGACGTCTATAAGGGGTGCGATTTCTTTTGAGGAGATGCCAATATTCGGTAGAGTCAAGTTTAAGACGCGTAATATAAATAAAACATCCGTCATTATAAGTCTTGAGATTCCAGTAATTATTCTTTATCTTCCATCACGACATTAGAGAGGGGGGGGGCAAATATTTCTTTTTTTTATTATAACATAATAAAAATCCTACAAAGTAAACACGAGGTAACTGTGAGAAGAGTGTGTAATGTGTTGAAATGAAATGATGGATGACTTTTTTTTCCTCCCATCTCAATAACGTGGACTTTTTAGTTAAAACACGCCAGACGTAGTCATGAAAAATGAGACGCTGGAAGTTAGTAATCATCATCAACGTTATCATGACTGAGGGTTTTACTGTGCAGTGGATTTGCATGAATGAGGAACGGGATGGAGATACAATTTAGGCAACACACACATACACACACATACACACACATATACACACACACATATACACACACACACATATACACACACACACATATACACACACACACATATACACACACACACACACA
>JAOVVB010000030.1:1342960-1354378 GCA_028570985.1 Heterobranchus longifilis
ACACATATACACACACACACATATACACACACACACATATACACACACACACATATACACACACACACATATACACATATACACACACACACACATATACACACACACAAACTTGTACCAGTGTAAGAGTTTATATGAAAGCGATACGCTGCAGCTGTGTTCATGTGCAGAACAATAACACACCAATTCCTCAGAAAAAAAGTATTTTTAATCTTTTGAAATCTTTTCTCATTCTTGGAGGCGTAGTGCAGGCAGAGAAATGGCACTATACAAAAAAAAGAAACTAGAATAAAATAAAAAGCATTTTTTTCCTTAACATGTTTTTTGTCATAAGACTGCAAAACGGTACAAAAAAATAAAAACTGTACAAACAAGCTTTTTACAAAAGCAAAGGACTTCAATCGCACAATGTTTTCACATTTTTCTTTTTTACACATTTTAAACACAGACGTGTGCTACATCGATTTAAGTTTTAATCAGAATGTCAGGTTTGTATAAAGCCGCTCTCGGGGAAAGAGTCTGATTTAGGCAGATGCGTCTGATACGGCCGATACCAGACGCGACATGATGTGACCCTCAGTTCGTATCTACGTGACATGGGTTGGTCCCGTGTGTCTCGGCTTCCCGGTACGTCCTAAGGAAGTCTGTGTATCTCGGCGCGCAGCCGAGCCAGGCCTGGCCGAAACGCACGGTGCCGGTGAAGAGGAACTCGCCCTCGCCGGGTTTCACTCTGCACTCGTGCGGCATCAGGAGCTTCCCCGTCCAGACCTTCACCCGTCCCCCGGTCTGCGTGAACACCTCGCTCTTCTGTCTGTATACACGAGACAAAGTGACGCCCACTGACGTCTGATCCTCCTCCTCTTCCACGCCGAGGATGCTGCCACGTCCCACTATACACAACCAAACACACACACGTATATTAATCCACTGCACACCATGTTCAGCATTCTGATTGGTCCATGATTGATTGTCCATGACTAGTGTTCAGTAACACACTCGTTCTAATTAATAAATCGTTCTAATCTGATCATATAATTTCTCTAGCAACAAACTGCAATATCAGTGATATGTAAGACGCTTATAACATACGCTTGTAACATGCATTATGTATGGAAGGAGAATCCTGTGTCAGAACTTTGTAACACACGCTTTTAGCGCCAACATGAAAACATATAGAGGAACATTTTAACATTGGGCAGAAAAATTATAATAAACTCACATTATGGAAAACAAAACAAAACAAAACATGGATGCTAAGGTTGTAGTTATATCTTTCTTGCTTATTTACAGTATATAATTAAAAATATGACTAAGCATATCTAATAAACACTGAAAATGCTGTGTAACTTGTCTTTTTGATTGTTTAAAACATCATGTCTTGTTCAAAAAAGGAAAAAAAAATCCCCCCCCCCCCAACAATCTTCTGCTCCAGTCCAGTAGGTGGTGGTGTTGCACCAAATCACTCAAAAATTCAAAAGAAGTACAAGAAGGCAAACTCTTGCAAAACACATATATTTTGTGGAAGATTGAAGCGTATGAGTGTGTGAATGATGACGTACAGTCTGATTTGTTTTAAAACATTATTCGGCACACGTTGTGAGGAACTTACCGAAGTCACTCGTGCAGACGGACAGGAGCAGCTCGGCATCGGTGCAGGGCTGACACGGGGCTGAGGGGAGAGACAGAGAGAGAGAGAGAGGGTGAGAAACAAATGCAAATACAATCTAATCAACATTTCTATCAAGTTAATGTTTCACACACACACACACACACACACACACACACACACACACACACACACACAAGTACAGCTAATAAGACCCACCTCACACACGCACTGGAGCTATGAGCTTAAAGTATTCAAGAAATCTATCTCGCCCATACGTAACATGCAAAGTAATTTATATACAGTACATATACATGTCAAATTTTGTCTTTGAATGAGAAAGATTTTTGATTTATTTCGATGAAACGCCACAAAACTTTTCAATAACAGTGTGAAGTAAGTGTGAACAGATTTTATGAATTAGAAAGACAAAATGGATTGGACGAATGGAGACATACTGCTTGTGAATCGTCTCGCACACCGAGATAAAGCGTTTCAGGCACATAAGGTTGTTCTGAAGATTGAAGATAAAAAACTTGAATAGGCTAATATCCCTGTTAATTATCAAATTTATATAATACATCTAATCTCTATGTAAACCACTAGTTCCTGCTTTCTTTTTCTGCTCAATGTGGTGACGACTAAACCACCAGCCACCAACCACTGACACCATTATACCACTCTGTGGCTTCTCAGCCCAGTTCCTCGTACCGATCCATCCGTGACCCGAGCGTCGTACATACAAACAAATCGGCTTGAGGTTGATCTGGTTGCTGTACGACCCAGACGAGTCACCGATCCAATGCAATGCGGTTAAAAGCGGTTTAGGCTAAACACCTAAGGAAGGAGGAAATAGTAAGCCAAGCGGAAAACTTTAAGTGCTGATGTGACGCAGAAACCCAACACCGACTCTAGATCAGATACGAGGATGACGATACGCCGACTAGAGCTGTGCGATTTTAGCGAATTCCTTAACAAGATAACCTGTTCTCTGGTCAGATCATTAATCTTTACCTCATAATCAAACTCAATCGAGTCAGCACTCTACTTCTGATTGAACACTGTGATTTTCTTTTTGATTCAATTCGGGTTTGATTCATTTTTGTCTCATGCAGTTATATTTAAATAATTAAAAATGACTAAACATATCTAATAAACACTGTGAAAATGCTGTGTAACTCGTCTTTTTGATGGTTTAAATCTCATGTCTTGTTTAAAAAAGGAAAATCTTTTTTTTTCCCTTTCTGCCCCACACTCCAGTCCAGTAGGTGGTGGTGTTGCACCAAACCACTCAAAAATCCAAAAGAAGCAAAAGAAGGAATATTCTTGCAAAACACAGGTATTTTGCGTTAGATGGAAGCGGTTTGTATTTCCTGCAAAAGCTGGGGTGTATTTTTGAGGAATTCGTCAATTCAACGATTTATCATTTGTAATTTGACGTATGTGAATAGAATAAGAACAAATTAGAAAAAAAATAGATTAAACATTAATAATATATTTCTCACACTCATACAGATCTTTATCTTTCGCTGGATTTTGCCTGCAATGGCGTCTCCAGTCATGACCAAAGCGTTCTTGTACCATGCCTGATTTTTGGGCGAGATGCAAAACTGTCTCAGGCTTGAGTGTTACAGATCAGGAAGTGCGTCTAAAGACTGCTCTCTCAGCAAAAGTACTACGAGTCTGCGGTTAAATGTGGCGCTCCTCCCTACCCCGGACAAAACCACATTGGGTTGGTGCAGGTGGGTGAAGACGAAGGCAGAAGCAGGAGGGAAGGAACTCGAGACATGGCTTAACCAGTTTACAGGTGATTTTTTTTTCCCGCCCTTTTTTTCCCCTCATCGTCACTCAGCGCCTCGTGAGCTTTCAAAAATGACACGAGCCTCCTATCGATTATGCACGGGGTTATTTCAGGCACGCCATGTCTACAAAGCCAAGTCAAAGGTCAACCGCTGCATGCACGGGGTCAGGGGTCATCCAGGCGTATGTTTAACCAACAAGCTTTGATCTCCTGATCCGGAGTGCTCGTCGCCGTGGCGTCTTGAAAAAGGAACCGCAGGAATGGATGAGGATCTGAGTCAGCTAAACCACTTCACAGGACAGACCACGCGGAGCACCGCAACATCTGCGCACCACCGCATTCCTTTCTAATAGACTGAAGCTTTTTTATTTTTTATTTATTTATTTTTTTTTGCAAGCTGCGCTCCGCTTTACATCGAGACCACTTCAGAAGACGACGACGAGTCAGAACAAAAAAAATTATAAAAAAATAAAAACAAGGATGAAATATCCTTCAAACATCTGGAAAGGGACCGGTTCTACAACTCGAGCCCCACACAGCAGGTTAGGGGCTTGAGGGGGTGAGGAAAGACAACAGTGCGCTTGCAGAAAGAAAAACAGGTCACTTTACATGGCCAGGCTGGAGCCTGGGTCAAAGGGACTTGAGCAGAGCTGGCGAAATTGTATTAAAATGGAAGTGGATCACATTTGGATCGCAGCTCATCTTGTAAAGACTGTAAACTACACCACTGGGAGCAAGCAGACATAGCAGGACTACAGAAGCCGCTCGAGTTCTCGTAAGCATCGTGATTAGCGACTGAGGAAGAGAAACACCACAAAAGTTCCTAAAAACACCAGATGTGATGAGTTACGCTGCTCCTGTGATCAGCCTGATGTGTAACACGTGCCCAATGCAACCCGAATCCTCTTTAAAACGTTTCTGCGGTGACCCACGCAAACATTGCCGCTTTCTGCATTCTCCAGTCTGTTTCTACGTTCATTGGTTCCAGCTTGACACGCCGACCTTCCTGAACAAAGCGTGCACCAGAGACTTGTTTTGATTGGCGCAGGAAAAATAAAGCTGCCGCACATCCTAGCTGTGTGAAGCCTGGTCTGGCTTTCGAAAATAAGGCGAGGTCTTCGGCACGTAGCGCCGTCTCGCTGCGCGAGGCTACCCCGGGGTGCACCGGGTCATTAGCAAAACAAACCCTACACGCTGTTTCAACGTCTGTTAGTGAGCACGGTTCATATCCCGCACTGATACGCTCAGGTTACGGTTTACTAGATGGGTAAAATATATACTTTCCATTTTCTCCACATACAATTTGAAAAGCAACACGCATTACTCGTCACGCTTTACGACAACTTAAGTTTGTTTATTAGCAATATGTTTTATTTGAATTTCCTGTCCCAGCCTGCATCTTTATAACGGTTGTAATTTGACTTAAGTAAAAGTTTGTTAAAGCTAAGGAAAGTGTTGTTAATGTAATAAAAAATATTTAACAGTTTAAAAGTATTAATATTGGAAGGGGGGGGGGGCAAAAACTTTCGCTAACATTTCACTTAACACTTAACAATGCTTAAACACCTTCATAGGACATGACTGAAACCAACAAAAATTTATTAAACCTTGTATATGTAACCGATTACTTAATGGAAGTGTTTATAGAGCTTCATAAGACTGTCATATTCTCTTAAAACTCTTCATTACAATATGTTATAACGCACTTAGGGGAAGTGTCATGCCTGTCATGAATAGTACTGAATCCCAATAAAATCCCCAGTCATAAATCCTTATTACAACCTATGACAGTTTACTCAACACAGCGTTCATAGAGCTGCATAAGACCTTTATGACAGCCAACAAAAAAACATGTATTAATGAACACTTCTTACAATCTATAATAGGCCACTTCAGACTTCACATAGTTCATAGGCTACACAAGCTGTTCTTGGTAAAATTTATATCAATACATATATAAAAATTTTTTTTACAACAAGCTTTAGTTGTTACAAACACTGTTTGTAAAACAAAAGTACACTACGATAACTTATTTGGTATAATGCTCTAATGTCATATCAAAAACAAATTAGGTCAACCTGACGTCAAAGAGAACAAGATAAATCTTTATGACAAGTGGCATCTTTTTTTCAATAAGGCTTTATGGGTAAATGTTTACGCAGATTAATGTCTGTGCCATTATAGACTTATATAGGTCTTATGTAGGCCTATTACCAAAATCTCTACCTATACACTTCCATTAGCCTTTAAACTACACCGACTTTGTTTTTGTCATGTCTAATCAAGTCTACCATGGACGGTTTAATCTCATATTGCTATAAATGTCAGTTGTTATTACAGTTCGACATCTTGCCCTGAAAGTGTCATAACACATCACGCATCACGTGTTGGCAACAAAGAGTGCACAAAAATCTAAAATAATAGGAGAAATCTTTACAACAGGCAATTGGCGTAACCTTTCATAAGTATTTCCCTGGACTTGTGCGAGTTGTCATGATGAGCTTGTAAAGGTCTAATGTAGGCTCATTACTAAGATGCCAACCTACACACTTTTTCATTAGACTTTATACTACTGTACATTTAGGGTTTTTTTTTTAATGCACTGGTGCACTTAGCTGGAAACGTCTGTGGTTATAACAGTTTAACATCTTGCAGTGAACGTGTCATAACACATCATGCTTGTATTGTGTTGGCAACACAGGGCACACAAAACCCTAAAGTAAAAGAGAAATCTTTACAATGAGCGATGGAGTGAGTTGGTATAACCTTTTATAAATATTTCCCTGGACTTATGAAGGTCTTATGTAGCCTTTCGAAAGCTAGATTTAGGTATAAAGCTTAGAATATTTTTACACAGTAAAAAACGCAAAAATAGTAACATTCTGAGGTCAATGCCCTCAAAGCGTCATAACCCAACGCAGCTCTATGAAGCCCAGGCTGAAACGCACCTACTGTAACAGTGACATTTATAAAAGAACTGCATCTTCTTTACCTATCAGCGATTGAGGATCAGCACCAGGCCTGTGGTTGACCAGCTCGTACTGGAAGGAGGTGATCCTCCGGCTGATGTCTCGCTGAGGCACGGCCTCGATGAACAGCGCCCCCTCTTGAATGCCGAAGCAGTGTACTTTGCCCTCGGCTTGCTGGGCCTCACGGAGTAGCAGCCGCAGCTTACCCATCCGCTCCAGGTAGATGTGAGTGCCGCTCGATTCACGGGACGGTTTGATGCACACGGAGAGATGTGCGGCGGACGGAGACGCCATGTTGGGCCGCAGGTTGACGATGATGGCGCCGGTCGGGTAGAGCCACTCGAGCGCGCCCTGAGAGCAACGGAGGTAGACCTGCTCCACGTCACGCGCGTGGCCTTCATGGGTCAAACCGCTGCAACAAAGGTGGAAGGGGGCGGAGTCAGATATCATGATTTCTTTTTTTTCTTTTACAACAATAAATGAATTATACAACCCAGTACTTAAATAATGCTGTGCAATATGAGGATATAATAATAATAATAACAATAACAATAATAATAATAATAATAATAATTATGTCTTTCTTTCTTTTCCTTTTCTTTGTTTATTAATTTGTTCCTACGTTTTTTCCTTTTCCACTTTCTTTCTTTTCTTCCTTCCTTATGGCCCTCCATCTTTCTGTCTTTCCTTCCAGGTCTGTGTCCTTCCTGTGAGAACTGTTTCATCATTCACTTCTTCCTTCCTTTTCCTCTTTTCAACCTTTCTTTCCTTCTTCCTTACTTTCCTTCTTATTTTTCTTTTACACTTTCTCCTGTCCTTCCCTCTTTTTTTCTTTCTTTTTGCCTTTCCATCATTCATTCGTTCCTTCAAGATGTGAAAAACATTTCTTTGTTTGTTAGTCAGTTTGTTCCTTCCTTCTCAATTGCAATTTTTCGTCCCTTCTTTCTTCCGTCCTTTGATCTGATCTGTGAGTGAAAAACCTTCATTCATTTGTTCGTTCCTGCATTTTAACCTTCCTTTCTTTTTCCTTTTTCTTTCTTACTTTCTTCCTTCCTTCTGTCCCTCTCTTTGTCTTTCTTTCATTTTATCTTTCAAACTCTGATCCATGTGTGTGAAAGTATTTGCAGTGCATTCTGGGACAGCAGGCATTCTTTAGGCCGGGTAACAGAGACAGAAATGGTCTCAGAGTGTGCAATCAAAGAATAACAACGATCCTGACTAGACGTTTCCTGTAACTCGCGCGTCCTGCATACAGACGCCAGGTGGAAAATATCATCAGCTTTACTGTGTGTTTTTTACACTTATTTCTTCTCTTTTTAATGAAACGTTCAGCTTTAAAGGAAACTCCACAGATTTAGATTACGACCCGAACCTAGTGGCAGAGGAATGTCTCTGCGGCTCTTTAATAACTGTTAATAACTTCACATTCTCTGGCATGCGGTGTCGCGGCTGTCTGCATAGCGATACTGCATGACAGATATGACAGTCTGCTGCAACTGAGCTTAGCGCTCATCCGATACATCAAATATAATCATTCCTCATGATGTCATGCCACGGGAGAGAAACAGAACACCTGTTTGTTTTTCCACAATGTTTAGACAAAATCATTTTTAGGAGCACTGTATATTATTTAACACCCTCTAAATGACTAGCAACTGCAATAAATTCATTGATGCGGTAATTCGTAAATGTTACACGTCGCCCCTTTAAGTAATATTCTAAAAATTTCCGCTTAATCGTGATATGTAAAATGTCAAATTCGAGGCTTTCTCAGGGTTCTTACCAAAATGTTATAATTACTACATACTTTTTTATTAATATTTGGCCCTTTTAAAAATGATAGACTGACCCTTTAAACAATATCCCAGAAGCCCTGTCTAATGTTAGTGTCCATCGAGTCTATTTCAGGGCCAGAAAAGTGTAAACAGGGGCCATGATATAGGATTGTTTCACATCCTGTTAAACCCATACTAAGATAAAAACATTATAAATCCATTAAATTCACCTAATTGTACAGCCGGCCAAAGGCTAAGGCTTGTAAGCGCCACCCAGTGTCACGAGAGAGTACTGCAGCGCAAATAGCTAGCCAAGGAAAAGAATGAAAAGCACATTTTTGAAAAAGATTCTATAAATATTCTGATTAGATATAATTTAGCAAATGATTTGATACAAAACGCAAAAATATATATTATTAAAAAATATTTTTAAACCATTTTTTGATTTTGGAGTCAGTGTGGTGAGATACACGAATAACGATATGTAACTGAAACGATTTTTTCATCATCTCTAGCTTCTACAGTCGTCAAATATATTCAACAGCAAAAGTTAACATCTAAGATCTCCAAGCACTTCTAAATAAATTACACACGGCCCCTTTAAACAAAATTCAAGCAGGTTTTTTAACACTTCTGCTCAGCTGCTAAACTGTGAATGGTATAACACCATTCAGTTATTTTTTTTTCATATTAGTTTTTTTTTGTTGTTCCCACTTTCCCACTGACTCCCTGGCAAGCTTGGCGACTGGCGCACGGCCTCGGCTCGGATTTTTGAAACACAAGTCAATGAATCCCGGGGATGCACAAGCCAACGGCACACGAGGCGAGCGCTGACACAGTAGCCGCGTCTCCAGAGCATGCAAGTGCAAATGCAGGTCACGCACCGCGCCTCCCCGTGCTTTCAGCCTCCTCAAAGAGCCTGGAAGCCCCCCAGCCTGCCAAAAAAAAAAGAAAAAAAAAAAAGAAAAGAAGCAAAAAAAAAAAAGGAAAAAAGAAGAGGAGCCTCTTAACTGCTTCAGCAACGCTGCAACCCCCTCTCTCTCTCACACACTATCTTTTTTCTCTTTCTGTCTCATTTTCTCCAAACCCATGGGTCACTTTCAGCCCGGAACCATCTGCCTCTCGTGCTGAGCCCGGGGTCCGGGTCCGATTCAGACGCAGACACTGAAACAGTAACGTGGCACATGTGCAACACAGAATCCCCCCGAGCGGCAACTCTTTAATCAGGAGAGTCACGTCAAGACCCCGAGCTTGATAATGAGATCCTGGCGTACAGCCCGGCTGATCAACACCACATTACTGACCCGATACTAAACATCACTCCACACACACACCCACACACACCACTTCTTTTCTTCTAAACAGAGCTATCAGGATACAAAGTCATTGAAATGAGACAAAATAGACAAAGCTGCAAAAATGTCACGTTACTTAAACCTCATCATGTCAGGTTTACGAGTTATAATCTATCACACCAGACGTCACACCTCGTCCAAAATGTATGAAATTAAAAGCTGTTGAGTCCTCTTCCTTCCTGCTGTGACTTTTCACTTATCCTTACAGAACAAGTAACAAAGTCGTCCCAACATCTCTGTGTTACAGGTTACAGCTGGTGTTACACGTAACGGGTCATTAACCTGCACAGACGTCGCTCTCGCTGCTGCTCGGTTTCACCCTGGTTACTGATTCCTCTGTTGTAGTTACTGAATAATCAGATGCAAAATGAATCACACTGCAGGAGGGGGACGGGGGAATGGGGTTTATCTTTTTTTTTTTAAATGAGCAAAAAAAATCAAAAAAATTATATACAATGCAGAACTATTAAATTTACAGAATGCTATTTTTTACATCATCTAAGTAACTATCTAACTAAATAGTTATTATGATTATAGAAATAATAGAGTATAAATGTGTTTATGTATGTATACATAACTTATATTCATAAAACATTATATATAATTAATATCTATATAAAACAAATCTTTTTATAAATGAAAATATAGATAAATAAAAAACTTAATACTATATAAATACCTTATTAAGAAATAATACTACTAATGCTCAATAATAATAATAATAGTTGCTTTTTGTGATTGTTATTATCATTATTATAAAATTCATTACTTATTATCATTATTATAATTATTGTTGTAAAACTTATTTTGAAACGTTTGTTTTGAATATAAAACAACTGTATATAATAATAATAATAATAATAAAGTGTAGACTCTCCCCACCTGCCTCTCCAGCTGCACTCGTCGCTGGAGTACTGCGCTACAGCGGGGCGCCACAGCGCGACAGCCGACAGGAAGTGCGCCACCAGCGGCCACAGCATGATGGACGCACCGCCTGGATCCTCGCGCCGCCTGGCTGACTCGCCTTCTGCTGCTGTGCTCCTCCGGTGTCACGCGCAGTAAAGGAATCCGGGCGCCATCGGTTTAAATCCCGCTACAACATCGCGCTCGTTATCCGTTAACGCGTCGAGAGAGCCGTGATGATGCAGCGGCGTGTCCTGTCCCGTGTGCCCGGTGTGTGTCCCTCTCTCCTCCCGGCTGTCCGTTACTCCATGTCGGTGAGAGCGGATCTCACTGAACCGCTGCCTCTCTGCGCGCGCCAGCTCGAGAACTGTAGCTCGAATTCGACACCGCGCGCGACGAACTCAATTTACTTAAAGCCCCGCCCCTTCTGCCGCGCGCGCGAGCGAGCGCGCGCCTGCACATGCGCAGACAGAGTGAGATTAAAATCACCATAGCTCACTATTAAAGATTTATCTACAGTTTAAAACAAAACGCCTCTTGTGTGTATGTGTGTGTGAACGTGTAAAGTGTTTCACAAGTGAATAAAAGTCTTTCAGTTTTCACTTACCATTAGGACGTAAAAATCTAATTTTATGGCATTGATCTTTTTCTCTTTTCATCTTTCTTTCTTTCTTTTGCTTGGCTCCTCCTCATTATTAAGAGTAATAATATTAATAAACGCAATGAACTATGGGTATTCATCATTGGGAATAGGCATTCTCTAATGCTGTCTTCTGTTCCACAGTGCACATTAAACAGTGCTCCCTGCTCCATAAACTCCCAGTTTAGAGAACATCTGTTAAGTGACCATCCTTGGACAGCACTCCTAACACTGACATCACTTCCTCTGCGTGATTGTATGTACCATTGTGTTATCTTGGTACAAACACACCTGGTAACTACACACCTGTTGCTGCTACTTTGGAGATTTCACCCTGAGGAAATTAAATAATGAATATTTATTCTTACA
>JAOVVB010000030.1:1364469-1375074 GCA_028570985.1 Heterobranchus longifilis
TCATAACTTGAGTCAGTGGAGTTGGATCGTCTCGTTTTCCAAAAGAAATTTTTAGCTCCCTGATCGAAAGAGCAGAATGTGGAAAGAACGAAGAACGGCAAGATGAAAACAAAGACGTTAGCAGGAAGGGAAAAAAGATAAACATATTTCAATTCTTAACTTGTGTGTAACAACTCTTCTAAATAATTCACTTAATAATTCCAAAAGTAAAAACTCTCAAGTGTGGATTAAAGATACTTATTAACTTAACGTGTACGCAAGACGCCTGCAGGACATGGCCTACGGATGGCCGCTTCATTTCTGCATGGTGCAATACCGACGTAATCGCCATTGCTGACATACTGTATGGTACAAACGCAAATGAAGACCAGACGCAAACAGAAATCTTCAACCGCTAGGCTTACCCCGAGTGAAGGTAGCCTTATTCAACTTATGCAAAGTGAAACTGATGTATATCTGTAGCTTTTTTTTTTTTTTTTTTTTAAAAAGCACACACCAAACATAAATATCAGCGAAGGCTAACGAACAACAGATTTAAACAATCTGAATGTTAACATACTGTATGCTAATAGTTGTCCATAATAAATCGAACAGTACATGCACATAGCAGTAGATGGATGATTGATGAGTATTGAAGAAAAAGAAGAAGAAGAAGCAATGTAGAAAAAAAGACAAGATAAAGAAGAAGAAATGTAGGAAAAAGAAAAGAAGAAGAGGATTAGGATATTTGAAGAAAATAAAATGGGGAGAAGAAAAATATTATGGTGATGAAAAAGAGAGTGTGAGAAGGAAAAAGAAGAAAAGAAAGATAAATAAGGGAAAGAATATAATAATGAAGAAGGAGATGAAAACTGAAAACAGGAAAAGAATAACAGAAGAAGAAAGGGGAAAAGACAAAGGATGGGGAAGTAGAAGAGGAAGGAAAAAAGAAGAAGAAAGAAGAAGAAAAAGATGCTGATGTGATTAAGGAAAAGGAGAAAAGGCAGGGAAGTCAAAAGAAAATGAATGGAAGGAAGATGATAATGAAAAATGAGAAATGAAGGAAAAGAAGGGGAGGATAAAGAAAAGGAGTATGTGAAGTAAAAAGACAAAAGAAGGGGGACAAAAAGAAGAAGAAGTAGAAGAAGAAGAAGGTGTATGTAGCAGTAGATGAGACAGATGAGTCCTAATAACTCATTCCTCATTAATGCTTCACATCAACCAAAGGAATTTAGAGCTGAAGATTAAAACTTAACCTCATGACTTTTGCAAATATGTGAAAGATGAGAGAAGAGAAAAGGAATGTTGCTTCTGAAATGTCATAAATAAAAAGATAACACCAAAGACTCAAAGTGACCGCAGTCTGTTTCTCCAGCAGAAATATAAAGAATGACCAAGACACGCAGAGACAGACCACGCGTATATGCACACGTGTCGAGGTGGCTGCGGCGTGAATTCCAGGCAGGATTAGTGCTGAGAATGTGCATCCTGCACAAGTCTCCCTAAATGCGCACTGCACACGTCAAACATCCAGGAGTGTAAAAAAAAATCCCCCAGGCTCACCTCAAACCTCTTCCAAGTCACCTCAGCCCTCACTCCCCCTCCCCTTTTCCCTAATAAAGTGCCCCTCGTGCTCACTTCTGTACTCCACAAAGACGTCTTTGTTGGATTCGAGAACCAGAAAAAGAAAACACTGTCTCGGTTAGGGCTGTAAAATCACTCCATCCATCCTGATGGGATGCAGCTAAGAAGAAGAAAACGATGTGATGATGATGATGATGGAAAGGAAAAAAAGAATATGAAAAAAGAGGACAGGAAGAAGATATAGAAGAATCAGGAGAAGGAGGTGAAGTAAAAAGAGAAAAGACGGAAAGGGAGAAAAAAGAGATGAAGAAGGAAATACTGATGGAGGAGAATAAAAAGAGAAACAAAGAACATTATGATGGCAAAGAAAAAGAAGGAAGGAATGATGAAATGAGGAGAAAAGGCAGAAGATGAAGAAAAGGAAGGAGTAGAAGAAGGAGGAGGTGGTGAAGTAAAAAAAAAAAGAGAAGAAAAAAAAGAAGGAAGAAAAAAAAATGATTAGGAAGGTATAGAAGAAAATGGTGGAGGAGAAAAAATAAAGAAAAACTAAGAAGCTATGTCAATGGTAAAGAAGACGAAAAAGAGGAAGAAAATAATAAGATGAAGAAAGAAAAAGTGGACATTGTTTTTGGTAGCAGCAGCAGAACTGATTTATTGATTGATTAAAAGACAATAAAGCAGACTTGAGTGAGTTGTAAAATATGTGTGTGTGTGTGTGTGTGTGTGTGTGTGTGTGTGTGGTGAATGACAAAGGCCAGGCAGTCTGCTAAATAAAGGAAGCTGACAGGAGTTTAGCAGCGCCTCAGGGACTCGGCTGCTGCTCAGACTGCAGCTCCACTGCGTGGGATTCAGCCTCCGCGGCTCGTCTCTGCGCTTAGACCCCAGGCTCCTCGAGCTCTGGATCCGTTCACTGCTCTCTCGTCCCTGCGCTCAGAGCTCTCGGCTCACGGGTCCTGGCAAGCAACATGAACACCTCTGCCGAGAAAATCACATGACAACCATGCACAAGGAGCGAGGGAGCGAACAGCTCTGGGCCAAACAGCCCCTAGTGCAGAGGAGCAAACACAAAGCCAGTGAAGAGAGAGAGCGAGACAGAGAGAGAGAGAAAGGGAAAAGAGAAAGAAAATGCGTGTGAGAGAGGGAGAGAGAACTTCATTTGGACAGTTGTGACGCGATCACCACAGCAACTTTTTTGTTTTGTGGAAAGATGGCTGTAGGGTTTGGCACCGCTCGATTCCTCCGGAAAAAAAAGAAACTGCTAGCATGGCTTTTCTTTCCTCTCTCATCAGACGCTTCTCGCTGAGAAAGAGAGAGAATGAGAGGGATGAACGAGAGCTAGGCTGAAAAAATGAGAGCAGGGGGGAAGGAAGGAGATGTATGGATAGGAAAAACAAAGGAGAAGTCTAGATTGAGAACGAGAGGGGGGAGAATTTCAGGATAAGAAAGAAGAGAGAGACAGAAAGAGAGACTCTTTATTTACACTTAGCCAAAAACGCTAAGTCATGCAGTGTTGGTGAAATGGAGCTACAGTATATGTAGCTAAAATGAGCTAGCTAGCCATGTGCAGATCACATTAATCAATGGTATAACTGATATGAAATATATATACTATATATATATATATTTTTTTTTTTATTTTTTTTTTATTTATTTATTTTTTTACCTATTTATATGTGATTAACATTTGACGTTTTTGGATTAGTAATACTGTGGCTACATCCTCAGGTTAGAGTGAACTAGCTAAACTGTTGCACCTTCATTAGCCTAGTTTTTATCCAAGCTTTGTTTTTCTTTGTACTGTATATGAGATCAAATATGACAGGATAAACTGGAACCAGCGGTAAATTGATTTTCTTACATAAACCTTCAGGAAATCTTCAGATAAACACAACTATGTTAGTTGTTGCTAACACTACAGTTAGCCACCTGATGTGCCAAGGTGCTAGATTTAGCTTATTTTTGTTCTTTTAGAGAGCTAATTGACAAAGAAAAAAATTGCACATGTCTCAAAGTAGTTCCACAGGAAGAAAAAGATAAGTGATATGAATTGTCTTCAAAGAATACATGTGAATTTTTTTATATTTAAAGAAAATGCTAGTTAGCACTAGAATGAGGAATTTTCACTTAGCTAGCTTGTATACTTTATACTGTACCATATATATATATATATATATATATATATATATATTACAGAATTTCTCTGGAAAAAATGCATAAGAAAGATGCTTAAGAAAGAGAATAAGAGAGATGAACGACATATACATAATGTAGAATTAGGCGTACAGAAAAAGTGTATAGAGTTGCATAACAAAAAAAAAGAGGGAGAGGGGAACTGGAAAGAGACCTAGAGAGAAGGACATTCCTGAGCCAGCTGTGGCTTCAGGGGGAATTTTCACTAAATTGGAGCGGTTGTGGTTCTGAATTCGACGCAGATCGCTGACGTGAGGGACGGAGATCCTTAAAAAAAACAAAAGAAAAACACAGAAGAAATAGGAAAAAAAAAGGTAGAAAGGGCCACGTAGCTACATCTTCATCCCACAGGTGCTGAAAATCAAAAATTCATCAGAGTAGTGATGTTTCTATCTTTCTGTTTTTAGACGTACAGTAATACGTGTCCTTGTTGTATACAGACAAGAGAAAGACTGAGATGAATGTGCTAATGAGAGATCTAACACAGCAACACGTGCTATATATTTATCATGTTCTGCCTCTAATTACCCCGGCTCACTGACCCCGACCACAGCCGAGTCACTTACAGGCTGACACAAAGAATTGATTGGTAAAGAACCTAATCCTGAAAGTAAGCTTTAATAAGCATGCTAGGAGAGTTGGCTGTCTTGCGTAACAAGCGTCTGTAAGCGTCTGGGGTAACAAGCAAGGCTTTGTGCGCTCTGATTCAGACTGATAAAACATGTGCGTGTCTCGGGTTCTGTCATCACCACACTCACCGACGGTTTCGGTGGAGGCAGAAACCGTTAAAGGGATACTCGGGTGTTTATTTAACACTAATCTCCATCCACAGTATCTACATTGTGTGTGTGTGTGTATGTGTGTGTGTGTGTGTGTGTTCACTCCAGGCTCACTTACAGTATAATGGAGGTTCACTATTCACTTTTTAATCAGTTCAGGGAACTTAAGATGAAAAATTATTTAAGAGCTTGTGTTTAACGTACACACGCGCACACACACACACACACACACAAGGACTGAACGCTTGAAAGACATGAACAGAAACACGTACACCCTGTGTTGATCACTTCAGGTAGCTACATGGGGCATATGCAGATACACACACACACACACATGCACACACACACACACACACACACACACACACATGCATCCTCTTTCTAAAGTGCTCAGTGGGACTTCAGTGACCCCTCAGGGCCACACACACACATCCTGGTGCTCATTCAACAGGTCAGGATGGGACAAGCCTCCAGCAGCCATTGTCTCTGTGTGTTTATACTTGTGGATGTGTGCCTATCACAACACTTGCACAAGTCTCTGTTCCAACACACACACACACACACACACACATTTCTGTATTGAAGGAATTCACCCATTTGAAAACAAATCTGGGGTGACGAAGCCCTCAGAAATGACCCTCAAGTGGGTCAAAACTTCCGTGATGTGCACCTGACAAACTCGTTAGGGCTTAAAAACAGTCCCCTATCAACCTGTGTGCAGATTACAATTTTTCATGCAACAAAAAATTCTATATTTTTTAGTTTTTGCTATTGGTGTAGGGCTGAGACGTAACCCGATTTACCAGAATCATAGTACATAGCTACAGAGCTCTTCAAAAGCTAAAAGCTACAAACCCATATTAAAAAGACAAAGAAAAATTAGGAGGAGAAAGAAGAAGAAGATAAGAGGAGAAGGATGAGATGTAGGAGAAGGAAAAAGTTGAGAAATAAGGGAATGAGGATAAGAAGGAGGATAAGAAGGAGGGAGAGAAATAAGAGGACAAGAATGGGACATGGGGGAGAAGAAGGAGAAGGAGGAGAAAAAAATAGGAGGATAAGGAGGTAAGGAGAAGATGTGGGAAAACAAGGAAAAGAGAGATATGATGAAGAGGTAAGGAGAAGGACGGGAAATTTAAGGAAAGGATGCAAAAAGTGAGAAGTAGGAAGAGAAGAAAGAGAAAATGAAGGAGCAAAGAGATGTACAAGAAGCAGGAAGAGAAAGATGTGAAGTAGTAGGATCAGGTGAAGGAGGACATGTAGGAGAAACAGGGGGAAAGAATGGGATATAGGGGAAAGAGGAGGAGAAGGAGAAAACAAGAGACATACAGTAGGAGAAAGAGAAGAAAGATGACAAAAAGGAGGATAAGGAGGAGGGAAAAAGGAAGGAGGAGAATGAAAAGAAGCAGGATGAGATGTAGTAAAAGGAGTAGGAAAAGGATGAGAAGTTGAAGAGGGAAAAGAAAGATGAAAAAGGACAAAAATAAGGAAATGCAAAAGGATTTAAAGTATAAGGATAAAGACGAAAATGGGGAGGAAAGGGGAAGAAAAGAAGGAAAAGGAAAAAAAGAAAGAGGAGAAGAAGGATGAAGACCACAAGCCCTTGTCTGCTGCATTTTTTTATTGGACAGATTAAACATGTCCTCCATGTGTCAGAAGCCACTTCACCACATCACACACTTCTCCCTTCACACATTTCCCCCCACACCAATCACATCTAACAGCCCACGATCACACACAAACACACACACACAAACACACACCCACACACACACACACACACAACACACACACACCCTTCTGTCCTGAAGATGTTGGAAGACTTAAAGGTAAAACTTACAAAGCACTTACACTGGAGACTCCTTTCATACGTTACATAAACTTTATTTATTTATTTTAATAGAAACCAACTACATATTTTTGATCTGTTACTATAGAAACAATAAAGAAGAAGAGCATCTATATGAAGCTACAATTAGCTGCACCACTGTCAGCGCTGCTGTTATAGAATATTAATCAACAATTTTTCACAGTACCAGTCAAAAATTTGGACATTTTTAATGTTTTTTTTTTAAACTATGAAATAACAAATTCTGTATGGCATTCAGTCATTAAGTAACAACATCAGAAAGTCAGTTGTTATTTTAAGAAAGAAGGTCAGCTGTTCTAGAATAGTTCTTGCAAGTACAGTATTGTCAAGTGCATTTGCAAAACCCATCAAGCACCGTGATGAACCTGGCTCTCTCTTACTTCTAATGCAATAGAGAAGTTCAATTAGAGTTACCAGCCTCAGAAATCACCAATTAGCAGCACCTCAGATTAGAACTGTTATAAAGGCTTCACACAGCATAAGTAGAAGACACAAATGAAGAAATGTAAAATGTAACTTAATCTTTTGACTGGTACTTTATACGTACAGTACAGTACAGTGTGGTGGTGTAGTAGTTATCACTAGTGACTCGTACCTCCAGGGTATATATAGTGTATATATACATACACCAGTGCATCAGCATTTAACTGACCAAGAAACAAAATCAAAACAAATTTTCAAAAAAAAAACAAAAAAACAATCCCACGCCATGTGACACCATGAAACTGTTCTCCAAACAAAACAATGGATGTTTGTATGCGTTGAGATCGAGTTTCATTTCAGAAACTAACACCATCATTATCGGGAATCTCTTGGATTTCAGAAGCCCCATTTTGTGTGTATGTGTGTGTGTCAGTAATCCTCTCTGAGCGAGATCAGTGCACTATTCCAGTACCAGACCGCAGAAATGCACTGAACCCACATCCTCTCCTCTTCTGCATGGAGTACCACGGCATTAAAAACACGCTGACGGAAAACTACTTTCCATGCATGGCTTTGATTCCGGACCTGACCTGTGAGCCAGACTGTCTTCTCACCTGGCCTCGTGATTTCTCATTAGCGAAGCACCGCTCAGAGATACACGTCTTCTCAAGTCTTTAAACTAGGGTTGCTTTCTTTCAGCTGCGTAGCACGGTCTACTAAATCAGAGCTTGTAGTTCAAACAAAGAAGCCCCCATCCTCCCCAGACCAACACTCCATGGCTGATGGAAGTGATTAAACAATATCTGGTTTTAATTCCACCTCGCACAAAACATACACACACACACCCACACACACCAGGACTTTGGTCCTGAAATAGCGCAAAGAGTGCGGATGTGGGAGTTCCTGAGCTCTGAATGCAGTTTGTCATTAGAGATGATGTGAGGCTGCAAGGGCACGAGCGCGGCAGCAGCCCTGGTGTTAGGGGAGCAAGCAGGGGGAGGAGGAGGAGGAATGGAAAGAAGAAAAAAGGGGGATGCATACCATCATGCCCTGCAGGTCTTTGTCCCGCCTGAGATACAGTTTAAGCCACAGATTACTTGAGATGTTCCATATGGACACAGTCACGTGGCTAACACATATACACATGCCGGCACGTGGGCAAAACACACACACACACACACACACACACGCACGCACGCACGCACACACACTTACCATAAAAGAGCCTGGAAATATGAGCTGATGGATAACAGTGTCACAACACAGAAACACAGACTATCAGGAGTTAAAGGTCTTATGCTGAGTTATTTATTTATTTAAACATCTTCCTAATTAGCTAACAAACTGAGTGAGACATTATCGCAGGACTCTACCCTACAGTGTGTTCAATGCTTTGTGCTAATTCTGTTACACTTTTTAAGTTTGCTACCATCAGGGCTAACCCTTACGCAAAGAAAATATATATCTCTATACTGTATATTAACTGTCAATATATTAAATAATTTAGCGTTCTGATCTATAACTAACTGATAGTAACTAATAATTAACTGAAAAAATATTCCAAATTATATTCACAATATACAGAATAATATATTGTATTAATATACTACAATATGTTGAAAAATACATAAGGTATCACTTTTCATATATATATTTTTTACAATATGCTTATTTGTTGATGTAGTTCGAACAAAATGGACTTTATAGGCATTAATCAGAGTTTCAATAATGTTTCAATAAAACGATTATAAGTATAAATATAATGTTTTTTGTCTTCATTGCAATAAATATATCCATACATGGTCCATTCATATATTGCAATATAGTAATAAATATTGCATTATATTTTTTTCACATAGGCTTGTTCTATCTAGCAAAGGTCACACAAGTGGGATTTAGCATTAGCAAAAAAAAAAAAATGTATGATGTACACTTAGCTAGCTTGCTAAACTACATTTCTCTCAGGAAAATATTTAGATCTTGCTAGCTTCAGCGACACTTCATTAACACCAGTGAGCAAAAGCTAGCAAACTTCAAAGCTGTAGCAAAGAGGCATTTTATTTCAGGCTACACCACGTGCTCTGTCACGTCTCTGCCGTGCTTCTGCGGCGTGTTTCGTTACAGTTATGCCCGAAGATCTGAAATTATACAGCGGCGTAGGTGAGAAGCGTTCCCTCAGAACCACACAACGTCCTCTGCCACCAAAAAATAAACTCGCCGCAGGCCTCAGGGCCACGTTTAAAGAAGAAATGAGCCGTTTGTTGGAGAAAACAAATAGAAATGATGTCTGCCAAACAGCGTTCTCCTGGCAGGTAATAATCGGTCTCGCTTAGCGCAGACGTTCGGACGTCTCCCTGAGGTTAACCAGACGAGCCTGGACACACAGCATACACATACAAACGGCATGTTTGCTTAGTGCAAAAACAGCAAAGACAAACATACACACACAACCACACACACACACATATGTGCCCTAGTGAGAGCTCAATAAAGGATTTAGGACAGATACACACACTGAGAGAAAGTCATTTAAATGGAGTTAATAGATCTTATGCTTCTCTGTGTGAGCTGAAGGCCAGACTTTTTTTTGGCGTGAACTGAACATTACTGTGGTAGTGCAATTTTTCTGCCTCTGTAATTTGATGTCAAACAAATTTCTTTGCAAACTTTAATTTTCATCCTTTAGGTCAATAAAATATTTACTTAATTGATTTGTTTGTTCAATAATTTCAACTCATTTCCATTCATTTTTTTTCTTAAAATGAAGAAGGTATTTTTTGTCAGTGGTGTAGTGGTTAGACCTGTGGTCTCGAACCTCCAAGGTCAAGGGTTCGATTCCTGCCTCGGGTCTGTGTGTTGAAAGTTTAAATGCTCTCCACGTGTTTGGTGGGTTTCCTCTGGAGACTCTGGTTTCCTCCCACAGGACAAAGACATGCAGATTAGGCTAATTGGTATTTCCATATTCCCCTTAGTGTGTGTGTGTGTGTGTGTGTATGTGTATTTGCCCTTGTGTGCAATGTGATGGATTGGCACCCCATCCAAGGTTTCATGGAGGTAGGCTCCAGGTTTCCTGAAAGTGGTAAACTGTCTTTTAATCAGGTTTAATACCACACCTCATCACACCCACTCACACCTCAACACAATTCAGACTGTATCACCCTTTGCTCTGCCCCTTACCTGTATCACATGACCCAAAGTCATAACCATAATTAGACAAACAAAGTCCTGTGGCATGCCGCTCGCAGCGAGCTACGACACATCACTCAGATCTTATCACACCTAAGGATTAAAAAGGTTTATCAGTAAAATCGTACTTCAATACCTTATCCGGATACCTGATCTGCTTTTGTGAAAGAGTACATGGTTTGAAAATGTGCCAAATATATAACAATACAATAATCTAACCGTGCAGGTAGACCGCAAAGGCTAAAAAGCTTCCATTTTAACTAAGCTGGAACGATTTTTAATTCCTGTAAATGATTGTAGGACACTGAGGTAGTTTTAGTGTAGCACTGGTAGTTACACCATGTGGCCAAAAGTATCTGAACACTATAAAGTGTAAATGGAAGCAGGCTAGTTTATCTACGAAAAAGACTTATAACACTATTATAGATTATTATATCATAGTATATGCAAAATAGGATAAGACAATAACTATGGTTGTGTATTAATTTTTCCAAAATTTGTTTACATTTACATTTTTCGCATCTTATCCAGAGCGACTTACAAAAAGTGCTTTAAAGTTTACATCACTGGATAGATACTTACACTGGGTTAACTAGG
>JAOVVB010000030.1:1407973-1423474 GCA_028570985.1 Heterobranchus longifilis
AGCCAATCACGGGTGTTAGGGTGATTTTCCCCTATTGTGACGTCATAGATGAAGATCCCTCCCTCAGCTTGTTGCAGCTCTGCTCTTTTATAAGAGGGCGTGGCTCAGAAGTAGCTCATTTACATAGACAATGAATTGCGCCATTTGAAAAAGGAGTTAAATAAAGAGTTTGTGGTATTAAAATGCATTACCTGAGGGGTATGTCAGCTGGGGCTTTACCCCCCAAACACACACAATTTAGAGGAGCTCTGATACCTGTGTAAACTTGTTAAAGAAACGGTAACATATAGAAATTTTAAGTGGATATAGTTAGCATGCATGCACTAAGAGTATGCAAATTTTTATATTTTTGATTGAGGATGATGTCTTTTCAAGTTTTTTCCCCCGTGTACGTTTAGATTTTTTTTTCTGTTTGTTTCCTTTAAATAAATTGGCATGCATTTTTTTCTTTTTATTCATCATTGCCCCTTTATTTTTTTAATCCAACAAGGGTGCCATTAAATCTGGAGCTTGCATTACAGTTGCGGTTTATTCACCAAGAAGTTAAGATTAGTTCTCAGCTGTAGATAAAGATCTTAATGATTAGTGACTCCGGTTTGCTTCATGGGTTATTATTTTAGATAGACAAGAGCTCTAAAGAAAAGCTTCCCCTTAATGCGAGTTCAATTGCTTTTATGATAAAGTTCCTGAGTCAGCGATCTGCCACTGAAACCGTGACATCACCTCAGGATTCGCCTAATGAGTTTCGGCAGCTGGGAACGTCGAAGTTGTGCAATGTTCTTGGAGCTGTATGATCAGTGATGATAACAATAACTCGTCCCGCAGCAGCACATTCAGCTCTGGTGGTGATGAAATTGTTCTTCTGTTTGTTTTTCTTTTCTTTTTCCTTTCCCGTAGCGCCCCTATCGCCCCGTCCTGGCTCTCTTTCCACCCTCCATGCTGACATGCTATGTGAACATGCCCGTGAGGGATTCCCATAACACACACGTGTGCGCACACACACACACAGAAAGACACACTGCCTTGAGGAAGATGTGCTGCTGGTGGTGTTGCACATGAAAACACATGCAAAAAAACACACACGCATGCTACGTAAACCGACTTGTCCGTGAAGGTTTTGACGGATGGCCTGGAGCGACACAAAACAGACGTTTTTTTTTTTTTAAAGAAACACTTGCACGCCTGGTCTGTGGTGTCGTCGCTGTTTCTGGTGTAAAAATGAAACATTTCACTCTGGTGCATTGTATTCGCTGATCTGATGTCTGATGTGATTTGTTGACGAATTGAATCTGACTGGATGAAGACGGAAAAAGAACTCGGATCACGGGTTCTGAAATCGTGATCCAGTCAGAGCAAGAGCGTGTGCAGAGACGCAGAGAGAGAAAGAGAGACAGGCGACAGGACGCAACAAGCTCGAGCGAGAAGGTGACTGAAACCACAGCGACCAAGCCGAAACCTGGCAGCGCGCAGGGAAACGGATCACACTTAGGGGAGGGGAAGGGGGTGTGTGTGACAAACTGAAGCCGAGTCGGTTGCGGACGCGTCCGCACTTGTCTCTAGAGCAGGGAGGGGAGGAGGGAAGGCGTGACGAGGTGTCGCACATCACGCAAGTATTTCATCCTCACCATCATCGTTCTCTTCCATCAAACAGACAGACACTGATTTAGACAGACAAACTGCTGAGTGCGAAAGTTTGCACCCCTAACAAATGGGCATGCAACACCGGCGCTATACAGTTTACACACGCCGGCAGAATTTGTCAACCACTGATTTGTTTTTATTATGACTGACCTTTATTCAGGGAAGGTGTTGAGATAAAGCTGTTTATTATCACATAACTGAACACACCCATGCGCCCCTGATGCAAAGTTTGCACCCCCCCTGCCCGCCCAAACGTTTGCCCTCATAATCTTGTATATTTTGTGTATATTATATCAAAAGCGTTTTCAGCAGTTGGAAATGCAAATAAAATGGAAAATTCTGCTCAGGAATGTTTAACTACTGTAGGTTGACAATTTATCCATTGGACTGTTTTCGACAAACCTGCGAAGCATGATAAGGAAATTGGTGTTGCACAATTAATTACATCGTTATCGAACCACGCAATTATTGAACACATTATCGTGTCATGTTAGATTAAAGAAATGCATAAACGAGGAAACATTATGCAATTTTATAATATCTCAAACATTAATATTTAACAAATGTTAAATTAAAATCTCTTGAATTGATGTGTGGCAGACTCCCCGACAGGATGGCTCGAACCCGGATTCTCAGATCTGAAAATTAATAGTCTAGAGCCTTAGCTGCCTGAGCCACCACTCCCACATCTTCCGTGTAATGTATTCTTGCTCATGCACAAAACTTTAGTTTTATCCAAACTTCCATTAAGAAGCTTTTTATAATGAACCCAGTGATGTTTCCTCAGTCATCTTATTATCTGCGTTAAATGTGCCATTATCACACACCTCAACAGTAAGTTATTTTTTTAGATTCCACTTTTCTTGAGAAATCTTTTGTTGCACAACATCTTGTTGCACATTTTGCTTCCAAAGAGCCAGAATGCTGAATGGTTGGAACAGACGACAGGGGAAATGAGGTCGCTGCTGAGGTTATTACATAATCAATTTTTAAATTGTATCTTTAGGCACTTTGCAGCCTGCAAAAAAAATAATAAAAACAGGTAAAATGTAGGTGTAGTTTGCGAATAAAATTCTTATCGTTGATTGGAAGAGACATCTGTCACTCAAGACATAGAAGAAGTACTGCAGCCTCACGGCATTGAAATGTCTGAGTATGCAGTATTTCCTGTATATTTTGAGTGACAGATGTCTCGTCCAATCAGTATTAAGAATTAACAAACCGAAGGTAGGTGTGGTTTGCGAATAAACCACTAATTGGACGTGAGACTTCTGCCACTTAAGATCAGTGGAGTATTTGCAAACCACACATGAGCATGAAATTCTTATCGCTGATTGGATGAGACATCTGTCACTCAAAGTATACAGGAAGTACTGCAGACTCACAAACATTTAAATGGCCCGAGGCTGCAGTACTACTTGTAGTGACAGAGGTCTCTTCCAATCAATGATAAGTATTTCATTCGCAAACTATACCTACCTTTTTACGGTTTAACTGAATTGTCATTGTGTTTTCTGATTTATTAATTTGTTTTCGGTTTTGTTATTTTGTTTTCGTTTTTTTTCTTTTTTTTTCGTTTTGTTATTTTGTTTTCAGTTTTGTCATTATGTTTTTTAATTTGTTATTTTGTTTTTTAATTTATTTTGTTTCTGGTTTTGTATTTTTTTAAATTATTTTGTTTTCAGTTTTGTTATTTTGTTTTTAATTTTATTTTGTTTTCGGTTTAGTTATTTTGTTTTGCACTTCTCCAGCTCCGTAATTTCATTATAAGATCAGAAAAAGAAGCAGGTGTGACAGATTCCTAAGAAGGATTGTGCCTGGTCCTTTGTGATGTTCAGTAAAACTAAAAAGCTAATTTCCTATAAATATAAAACTGCACAAATTGTACCTGAGACTATATTTTAAACAAAGGATTGTCATAACAGTTATGGACTTTGTTTCATTAATTACTGTTAACATATTTTTATAAATGCAGGAACTTGTTTTTAAGACCTTCTTGCTCTACAGCAGTGTTTTTCATGGGTCTAAGACTTTTGCACAGTACTGTAAATAATTTAATTTCATTTAAATTGAGTCCTCACAACTGTGGACTCTGCACATTAAAGTGCTAACATATAAATAAATAAAATTTTAAATATACTTTTTCATAATTTAATTGTTTTTTAGTTTTATTTAGCCTTAACCATGTTTCACTCTCCCTCTCTCTCTCACACACACACACACACACACACACAAACCAGTCAGAGAACAAATTAAAGGGTGTGATTGATTGACTAAGAACTGGGAGAGGCATTAAAAACTGGTTTTAGGCAACCCGCAGACTTGCCTGATACAGAACTCCTAGCATTCCTTCAGGACAAAAAGAGACAAAAGATAATTCCATACAAGGTATTTGGCCTGTAAATCAGCCTCAGGGGCACCAACTGACGTGAAAAATGAGACATATGGAATTGTTTCAGCTCTTATACTGTAGCTCTAGATATGAAATGATTGAAAACACAGCCTGGAGGTTATGACTGTGGGACTCGTGATTTAAATGCGTAATATGAGGGCTGACAGGGGTGCTCATGTTTGACTCGAATAAACAGGTTCTCCTGGTGGCCCTAGACCTCGTTTGGTAAAGAACCCAAAGCCACAAAGTCTAGTTTGCGGTTTTACGCACCGACTTTTGTCTGCGTTCTGAAATCCGAAAGCAAAAACGCTGAGCATTTCACTGCACATCACACGGTGTATGGCTGTGTGGGTGACAAATACAAATTTGAAAAAAGCTCGTCCTACATCCACATTTCATTCGGTTGGGAAGTGGGAAGTCAGAAATCAGGATTATGTCAATTTCAACCTATGAATCTTGCTTGTGTTTTGTTTCCCCTCAAATACACGATCTTTAGAGCCAGCATTTAAATAAGTGAATATATCTTTATGTTGATTGATCTAAAGCGAATACCTGTATATACACAGTAACTCACTCTGTATATACTGTATTTTTCTGTTCCTTTTACAGGTGAACACAGGTCTCAAAGCTCCTCAGAGTGAGTGTGTGTGTGTGTGTGTGTAAATGATTAATTTTAGACACCTCTCAGATAATGCTTTTTTTGTCTTATTTCTCTTTTTCACTCTTAATCTATTTCAGTGTTAAGTACTTTTGAGCCAAGGAGGGAGGGGCTCTTCTGTATGAGGTCACATTAGGGGAAAAAATTAAACCGGACATTTTTTTTGTTTGCACACTGGATACCGATCTGAATGTCTAAACATGACAAAAAAGAGATTGTGCATAATAGGTGCATGTTAAAGCCAAAACAAATAAAATAAAATTCAGCATTATTTATTAGTCATGCTTTTAAGGTGATGTCACCTGCTAGTCTGTTCTAAGTTCGTAAATAGGGATTCCAAATCTTTTTTTTTTTCCTAGTCAAAAGTTGGAAGTTACAGAATAAGTAATTACAAGTTACAACTAAACCTCCAGGTTTAGTCCATTATAATAATGCATGTACGTTTGCATATCATTATTCCATCATGCTCTTTTTATAGGATGGTTTATTACTCTTATAATACAGATTTTTTTTCCCCTGACAATTATGACCTTCGTTACAGAACTTCATCATAGATTTCATCAATTTAAAAAGAAATTTCATGCTATGTAAAGTCTGCCTAATCACGTATATAATGGCATTTTGTCAACAACCTCTCTTTTTTATAATTTAATTAAATGTAATATAAGTGTAAACCTTGAACTGAAAAAAACAACTCCTTCCATAACTGTTAGATCAACATCTTCATATGCAAAACTTCAGCAAGTCAACAATTACATGTTCTTCTTTGTTAGATGCGACAAGCTGTGAACATTCTGTTACCATAGAAACGCTACCATATTAGAACAAGTACATTAATATAAACCTGTGATTGCTGTTACAACAGAAATTAATCAACTGCTCCTGACCAATCAGATTCCAGAATTCAACAGCGCAGCCATATCATTTCATTTTACTGCAGCACTGAAAATAAAAAGGTGTCTTGTGTTGCTTCATCTCTAATATAAAACATGCCTGTAAGCTAAACAGGAGCTTGCAATCGAATAATCAGTACTGTGGAGTAAAGAAGCTCCACCAGACAGCTCTCAGTCCATAAGAAGATCTACCCTGGAGCACGAAGTACAAAAAAATCTTGGCGTGGCAGCACGGGAATTCAAATCGGTCCTTGTTCCTGTGGTGCAAACACACCTAACATTCCATACACACACACTCATAAATACCTGAAATGTGTTTTCTAGTTTTCTAGCACCAGGTCTGTACTGCACTTTAAAAGAGCGCTATATAAATAATAAAATAAAAGGCGTGTTGGAGATAAACACAAGTCATAGAGTAGGTGATGTGTGTGAGGAGTGTATGAGTGATCTTTGATATAGAAAATTAAGTCCATCTTTTTTTCTAAAAGTTACTTTTGCTTGTTCTTCTGAATTTCAGATTTATTATGGGATTAAAGTGATCAAATCAGTGCTAACTGGGCGATGAGAGGAAATTAAAGATCCCAGTTATTCCTTTCTTACTGGTTGGTGTTTGGATGGGCTTTTTCCTGAAATGCACCTCCACTAACCTCTACATCTCGGTGTCTTTCTTGTTAAATAAATAAATACATTTATTGTTTAAAAACAATAAAACCATAAAAAACTATTAAATCCAGAATACAAACCAACAGCAGCAGAGTAATGTACAGTATTTCTGTTGAAGTTGATGAAGTTGGCCAGGGAATTCCTAGACAACTATCGAGCATCTTTACTATAACTCTACCCATTTTTTATTGTCCCTAATGCGACACAACAAACAGTGTTCTTGTACGAACATGTAGTACGAAATGACAACTCTGGAGCTTTGTGAAAATGGGCAGGAATGAGGAAGGCGGGCTCAGGAACAACAACAAAAAATTAATAATAATCACATTTCTATACATCACTATATATATTTTTATTTTTATTATTATTTTTTTTTTTATTAGTACTTCCTGGTCAATGCTAAAATGTACTGCAGTGTCTGTTTAGATTAAGTAAATATTTAGATTAATCTGATTTCTAGATATCAGACTGACATTTAACCAAATGACTGAAAATTTGAATAATCACATGATTCCTAGTTGTTCTTTTCATCACTTACAACATCCAATGAAAATAGTTTAAGGTAACGGAGTCGAACATTTTGCATATTATAAATCTCCTTGTGCAATCATCATCACAGACAATTGCTGCATGTAAATTTTTACCCACCTGCAGTGCCGCTTGTCACACAGCGGCAGCATTTGAATACTTCATAAAGGTGTGTGTATAGAATAGGGTTGTGCTCAAGGCCAGTTTTATGTAGAAGCTGAACAAAACTGTTAGCCAATGTCATATTAATGAAAAGCTAGTAGTAAATATTCCAAAATATGCCTCTGCCTCATTAAAGATAAATACGCACATGAACTATGTGCTTCGATTTGTTCAACTATAAGTCGAGCATTTTGGCCTTGTGTTCATTGGTGTTGATAATGGGAGGGAAGGCAGATGGAGTTTTGTGATGTGTTGGTGTGACATTACCTTGCGATCTGATTGACATAAGGTTCCAGTTCTTTGGGTTCGTAAGCACGGGCGAACGCCCAGCACACATAACAAGCCGCATCTCGCACGTTCCAGCCGAGACTGCAAGATCCCCTTCTTTCATCGTATACTAGGGCCTTCAGGATCAATGGGACCACTACAAGAAAAAAAAAAGAATGTTAGCTTAAAAAAAAGAGGTGTTAGTACTCTAAGCTTAACAGACAGAGATATGTACTCTTTCTTGGCGTACTCAAGAAAGGGGCTAAATCAGTAGCCCCTTGAAATCAGTAGGTCCATTGTGGGTAACGTAAGAAAATGGGTCCACAGGGTCGATGGTAATCGCTGAAAGGCCTGGCTGCTCACAGAGTGCTGGATGGGACCAGATTCATAAAAAGTTGACTAGAAGGGAAACATCTGGTAGGAAAAGGTGCACAAGGAACATGGATGACTGCAGCATTAAGAAGATTGTCTTACTACTAGGCTGATTGAAAAACATGGGAGAACTTCGCAAGGAGTGGGGTGAGGCTGGAGTCAGTGCATCAAGAACCACCAATCACATATGTCTTCAGAAAATGGGTTACAACTGTTGCATTCCTAGTATTAAGCCACATCTGAACCAGAGCCAGCATCAGCAGTGTTTTCTCCGTGCTAAGGATAAAATAAAAAATAAAAAAAACTGTTGCTAAGCGGTCCAAAGTCCCCTTTTTAGATGAAAGTAAATTTAGCATTTCTTTAAGAAATAAAGGTCCCAGAGTCTGAAAGAAGAGTGGAGAGGCACAGAATTCAAGATGCTTGAAGGTGAACTTGAAGTTTCCATAATCGCTGATGATTTGGAGTGCCATGTCATCTGCTGGTGATGGTCGGCTGTGTTTTATCAAGTCCAAAGTCATCACAGCGTCTACCAGGATATTTGAGAGCAATTAAAAAGATGTTGTTTTCCTTTTACAGCAAGACTTAGCACCAGCCCACAGTGCCGAAACTACCACTAATTGGTTTGTTGACCATGATGTTACTGTGCTTCATTGGCCAACCAACTCGCTTGACCTGAACGAAATATTCTGATATTTTAACATACTGAATTTTTGAGTTTCATGAGAAATAATAATCATCATCAAAAAAAATAAAATAAATGACTTTTTTTTCTTCAAATTTTACAAAAAGACTTTTCTGGCTCTCATTTTTAGCAAAATTTTGTTTCTTATTTTTGTCTTTCAGTATTTTTGTCTTTTTCATCAGTCCAGTACCTAAGCAGTTTCAGAGGAATGTTTTTCATTTGTTAAGCCACACAGTCACCTATGAATAATTCAAGCATAAACTCCTCCTAACTTAAAGCAAGATCCAGTGAGAAACTGGTGCAGATGACTGATGATCAGGTCGGTGATTAGTATACTGTTAATGCTGAACAGACGAGGGGGGAAATGAGGTTGCTGGTGAGACTCGTGCATAAATAACTAATATTTAGATTGGATATTTTGGCAGCCTGTCAAAGTAAAACATTTGTTCCAATTTCTTTCCTTTCATCTGCAGTACTGTGCAAAAGTCTTAGGCACCCTCTGTGTTTGTTATACATGTTTATTTTATAGTTTCATTATGGATTCCAAACCTTAAAGCAGCACATTATGTAAAAGACTCCTTTTCAGATACAGAATACAAAAACTAAAAGAAAGTTTCTGGGTTTTGCTGCCTGAAAAAAAAAAATGGGGAGAAGAATTGGGCTCAAGACTTCTGCACAGTACTGTATAGATTTATAATAATAAAAAAAGCTTTAAATGGAGTTTTCATAATTGTGGACACTTCATAAGAAAGCGCAAACTTATACCCAACAAATATATTTCTTAAATAGACTTACTTGACAGTTGATAAAATCATATACTGTATATAAAATATATATGATTATTGTCCCTATAGTCTCTGTACTCTTGAGTGTAGCGATACCTAAAAGATTAAATATCTATATTCCAATGCACGTGCTAAATGCATGCAACTCTCTGTTTCAACATTAACCAAAACTGTAAAGAAAATGTATAGCTTCTGGTGTTTTACTTCATTTATATATTCTACGCAAAATCACACATCAGCTTTATACTGGGTATAAACATTTAATTACAAAACTATGGACAC
The DNA here is from genome assembly GCA_028570985.1 of Heterobranchus longifilis. Classification (NCBI taxonomy): domain Eukaryota; kingdom Metazoa; phylum Chordata; class Actinopteri; order Siluriformes; family Clariidae; genus Heterobranchus; species Heterobranchus longifilis. Next base: position 1,417,299 of record JAOVVB010000030.1, read on the forward strand.
AGTCCTTTAGCTCACCGGTCCTCAGGCCACAACCCAGCTATTCGAATATTAGGCAAATAATTTGAAATTACACAAAAATATGTTTTCTTCTTTAATAATTCTAACCCTGAGGCTTTCTTTTCATAACTTTCTGAAGAAAGCAAGAGATTATTTTAAAAAAGAGTGACTACTTTTAATCAAGGTTTGGTTTAAACCTATTCAATTTAATTGACCTGTTAAACTGGTTTAGGTGTGTTTGAAACAAAAAAAGAAAGCAGAAAGTACGATTAAAATGTGTAAACTGTTATATGCTGTAAGTAAATGATGTCCTTGATTAAATACATAACTCTAAGTCATGATGCAGGATTATCCATTATGCAACAGAGAAATCCTAGATCCATAGGAAACAACAAAAAAGGGGATTTCTTTTTTCTAACTGAGAAATGAGTAACTTTTCATCTACGGTATAAATAAACTCCCTTCCAGAGATTCCCACCAAGCTGAACGAGTCAGGCAAAACAGAAATTCAACTACATGCAAATCCTGTCGGTGTATCCTGACAGCTCCGATCCTGATCTTGGAACAAACTCGGCAGCGAGCACATGCCAAAGAGCCATGGCGATGATCTCAGGCTTGTGGGAGCCACGCTGGTGAATCGTGGCTTGGGGCCTGAGTAATATTAGTTCGAGAGGTGTTGCCTCAGGGCTCTACCTGGGCATAGACTCCACCCCACTGACAGCTACACAGAGTGAGACAGACATACAGGACTAATCAGATACAGCACCTTTAGTCCTCATACGCACTTCGACACCGACCACGCCGTCGTCCCAGGCTTGAGACGATTTCCTTCAGTCTGGACAATTTACTCCATGACCGACAACACCGTCAGACACCAGGTAAGCATCGTCTGCATATTCAGTTTTAAATTAGCAGCCAGCTAACACCACTGTATTAATTAGACCTGATTAATACAGTCCTGTCATTTTTGTATCTATCAGGCACTTTTCAGAAAAGGATGATTTAATCTGTTCAAGAATTTTAGCACAATATTTTCAGTTACAGCAGGTGTTTTTTGTGAAATCCACCTGTTACCTGTGAGTTGTGAGGGCCACGATGTGTAAAGAAACTCTTCAGAGAGTAGAAATGGGTCTAATCCAACAACTCACAAAAAAAACTTTGAAATATCCAGAAGCTGATTGTTTAAATATTTGTGCTTGATTATTTAAGTTAAAAATTCAGGAGTGTTTAGAAATTTTAAAATGTTGTCATTCATCAAGCTAAACGATTATTTAGGCTTAAAAAAAGTCATAGATTAACTCAGAAGGATTTTATCAACTGTCAGTTTGCACAAACTCAATGTATTTTACAGAACCGATTTTATTTCACTATTTTTTCAGTCTAGGCATTTCACGTAATGCTAGCATTACAAGGTTTTCTGATTGTAAAATGTGTTTTGCAGAGATTAAAATAAATAAATAAATAAAAATAATAATACAAGAAACCCATAAAAAAAAAGTATTTCACAACAGAAACCTCTTGAAGCAATTTTATTCCTTTGGAGGGAGCGGCAGCACTTGCAAAAGCTAATCCAAAACTGGATTGGCAACCTGTTGTGACAATGCGTGACAAGCAGGTTCCTTAGGGCAGTGTCTTAAACAACTGAAAATTATTTGCATTTAATACTTCTCAAGGAGAAAAAACACAAAACAAAACAAAGCTTCTCTGCCTTCCAATACCAACCCTGGGGCTTCTAAATCTTTAGTCTTCTTTAGGCTTTAACAGAGCATTCTGTAATTGTGCAGGATTTCTGCTTTTGCACAAACTTAATCTCATCACATTAAACTTATCATGACGAGCTAGGTAAACACAATCAAACGTTTTAATCAAACGTCTAACCCGTTCAGAGGTGAAAACTCTTCAGTACCGTTATGATCATTAATCAGCAGTCTCTCGTAATCTTAAACGCAGGTGAGATCATCACTGTGTGTGCGCACACAAGTGGCTTACAGGTGGAGTTACGGGAAGCAGGTGTCTGCCGTTTCCCACGCCGTCCAAATAGGATTCGAAGAAGCATGAGCAAGTCTCCACAGGCCTGCGATTTTCTTCGCCAGAACCGCTCCTACCTGTCGCTGCGTCTTAGGCCAGGAGTGCACGGCAAATCAAACAATCAGAAGCACGAGCCAAAAAGCCCTAGAAAAAAACTGCCTCAGTGTATGCAAAACAGGGCCGGGTTTTTGAATGTGTACAGTCTAGCTACCAAACAGCACCCCGGGCGAAAAAACCCACATGGTCCTCGGGGAACAGTTCACACAGGGTCAAGTTTAAAAAAAAAACAAAAAAAAAACACTTACTTAACAAAATAGATATTATAAATATATATATATTTTTTACCTTTTCATGTATGTGTGTTTTTCAGGACTGAAAAAACCTCAACATGGAAATCCATCCAGAGAGAAAACCAAAGAAGCCACATTATATTCCACGTCCTCCCGGAAAGCCCTTCAAATACCAGTGCTTCCAGTGTCCCTTTACCTGCAACATCAAGTCTCATCTCTTTAATCACATGAAGTACAACCTCTGCAAGAACTCCATCTCTTTGGTGTCTCAGCGTGGGGAGCAGACAGGAAGAGCTTCCAGAGCTCCACAGCACAGCACTTCCTCAAATCAAGTACACACAGAACCCTCGATGCCTGCAAAACCCTGCCCGATCCGTCCAGACCACCCGAACAGCAAAACTAAAGTGGTGGAAAAGCTGGACAAGTTGGTGGTTCAAGAGGTAGAGGGGGGAGATGATAAGGATGGAAATGAGAGTCATGTAAAGAAAGTTAGAGAAAATCCCTCTGAGCTGATCAGCAGTGAAAGCAGAGATCCAGGAAGTGTCGAGAACTCGCTAAAGTGCACTTCATCATCTGCCTTTTCTCCAGTTCAACGGAAGTCTGAAAATGAAGCTCCGCCTTCACGTAAAGCAGATCAACCCTCGTCACATATTCCTGTCCGCACTTCTTTCCACCCTGGGCCACCGTGGGGGCAGCGAGCCACTTCTGCACCCCCCAAACCCCCTGCAGATTACCCAGCATACATACTCCCAAGCACGCAAGCTTTTTACCAAACCTACTTGCAGAATCAAAGCATCCCTCCAGCCTACTGTCTGAGCCTACAAGAGCACAACAGACCCCTTGTGCCAGCACCTCTGATCCCACCCAATCATCCGTCTCTCCTGCAACCATACCCCTACAGATACAGCCACCCTTTTCTTCAAGTTCCACCCTTACCCTATGGGGTTTATCCCCCTGAACACATGCAGTCCTTACAGGGCCCGAGGTACATCCCCATGGAGATGTTTGCCCATGGCTTTGATTCCAGGGAGTATGGAAGGTATGCATACCTTCAACCTGGATCCTACAGCAGGCCGTCAGAAGCCAGGGGGAACCAACAGAATGGAGGGGACAGGGCCACTCGGCAGAGCCCAATGGCTGGCTGTGCTGCGTCAGGGTCTCCGGATAGACCGAGCATTGCAGATATCACACAGCACCATTCCAACAACCCACAGCCTACCTGCCAATCAGAATGCACCAATTCGGGAAAGGGACTAATGACAGAACCAGAGAGATTGCGGAATCCGTGTAGCAAACAGCAAGAGAACAGTACGCAAAAGCAAAAAAGGTGGGTACTTCTTTTTTAAAATCAGGACCTAAACATCGATTGAAGTAAAATATAGACAAAAAATAAATGCATTTCTTTTTTTTCTTTTTTCAGAGACATTGTGGAAAATACTACTCCCAGTTCTGTGCAATGCTCAGGCTCCTTATCAGATGAAGCTGAGGATGAAGATAGTGATGATCCAGCCAGTCCTCTAAACCTATCAAAGAGAGACAGAAACAAATCTGATGACGAGATCAAGTCTGAGTCAGAAAGCAATGATGAAGACGCACCTCTAGACCTCTGCCTCCGAGCGAAGTCCACCAACCAGTTCCAGACAAGTGCCATGTGTTCAGAGGATCTCCCTGACCAAGTCAGTGTCAGTCAGGTTCAGATAACTCCATCCGAGCAAGAGCAGTGTGACCGCAGGCACTCTGCAGCGTTTGCGCTCTGCCAGCTGGCCAGCTCCAGCAACATCAATACCCCTGAACGTCCTTTAGAACCATGCACGGAGACTCAAAGTCCAGGTCATGGGCCTATCCAAGACCAGGCTCCTAATGACGAGACGACTGAGAAGAACACTGCCGCCAAGGGGCAGAAAAGAGCAAGCAAGGATGCAGCAAAGACATCCAGCAAAAGGGTGAGGTTGAACGAGACAGTCCGGGACAAGAGAAGGAGAACACAGAACTGTTGATTGGTGTTGGGAAAGGGACGTTTCAGGAGCTGCCAGTTTCATATGCGAGCTTTTGAGCTGGTGAATGATGAGTACCAATCATAGACTTACCTTTTATATGCATGTTTTGTAAAAAGCTTTTCTTACATGCACTAAGACAGAATACAGAGTGCATGCTTAAACTGTATATCGTAACATTTTATTTCTGTGTATTGAATAAATAAATAGTGTTTGTAAAATACAGATTGTGTGCATTGTGTTTGTAATGGTTAACAAAAATATTATGACTTGCTGAATTTTAAGTATTCAAGTTAGGATGTTAAACAAGAGACCCAAGTAAAGCTCAAGTGTCCATATTTGTCTTTGAAAACATCCTCAGTCATAAATTTAACAAACCCACCATCTGAAAGGCGTGAAGGAAGTAGCAATCCTCTGCGACCAAGTTCTGCTAGGGCAAGGCAACCCCCATGCCACGAGTTCTCAGTCTCCTGGAAGCTGAAATACATACACACACGCACACATACACACACACACATATATATATAAAAAGTCAGAACCAGCACTTATTCTTTGAAATCTTGCACATATACTGTATACTTGACAGACCAGTCAGGTTACCTGAAGCAGTCCAGGACTGATCCCACCACGTCATCTGCCAGTTCCTTGGGTAGCCTCCCAGTCACCCTCCCAATACTGCATGGTAAGAAACAATAAAACAATGATCACAGTCTTTGCTAGGAGCAACCCCTTGAGACCCAAACTCTTAACATAAGTTAAGGAATGCTTAAGAGAAACAATCCATACACATTTTCCAAATCAATAAATTGTACCCCATTAGAAAAGACACCAATTAACCCCAGAGTCCAATTAGTGCTTCTTGGTTTAGTTTTTGAACTGACTCTACAAGGCTAATACATGCACACATTTGCATCATGCAGAATGAAGTTAATCCAGTTCTTGGTGATCACCATCATTTGAGGTGAGTCTAAAATTTGTGTACATTTGTTTAAAACAGAACACTTGTATTAAACAGGGATGGAAGGATGTAAATGTTCTCACCCTTTAGCGGCGGACCAGCGCACTATCGTCTCTTTGTCTTTTAGACCAACCAGTAGCTGCTCTGTAAATATAAATAGAAAAAAATTAATCCAAAGTAGAGCAATGGAGATCCACCAAGGCTGTCAATCATAGGTAGACTGACGATTCGATCAGATTTTCACGGGAATTGTCATTTTCAATTAGATTCAGCAACACTCATGTTTGTAGTCTGATTTGTCTTAAGCAGTTATACCTCTAAAACTTTTTGGAGCATTAAAACTACTAAAAGTATCTAATAAACAATAAATTTTGTGTAACTTGTGCTGTTGATTGTTTAAATGTCATGTCTTATACAAAGCGATAATCTTTTTTCCCCTGACAGAAGGAGGCAGTATTGCACAAACCACACAAAAACTAAACAGATAAAGAAGTGATTGATACTCTCATAAAATTTTAGTATTTGTGACAAATGGGAGCAGTTTGTATTTTCTTTTTTTGGTCATTTTTAATGAATTTGTCACTTCCTGATCATTTAATGTGTGAAGGTTTACCTAAATAATTTTACATTAACATTTAGCAGACGCCCTTATCCAGAGCGACTTACATTTTTAATCACATTATACATCTGAGCAGTTGAGGGTTAAGGGCCTTGCTCAAGGGCCCAACAGTGGCAACTTGGTGGTCGTGGGATTCGAACCTGGGACCTTCCGAAACCAAAGTCCAATGCCTTAACCACTGAGCTACCCCTGAAAAAGTGTGAATCAATTCTCGCCCCGTGTGTCTCTTTGGGATGCGTCTCGTGTCTGGGGATGGTTCTCTCTACCTAGAAGACGGTTCTGGCCTCGAC
>JAOVVB010000030.1:1427071-1438753 GCA_028570985.1 Heterobranchus longifilis
ATACATACCCAGAAAGTTACCTCCGTTTTTGGAACCGAAAGTTGAGGTTATCCACTAACTTACCCTCAAACTTATCCAGGTATGTCACATAACCTGCTTTCTGGAATACCCCCCTGGTTGGTGCGAGTAGTCAGTTAGCTGTGTATGTTGGCTGAAGGAGGTAACCCCCCCCAAATAAGGCACTATTTCAAATATGATTTAACATCTACAACTGCACCCATCACACATCACTCTGCCAAACTCAAGGAAATGTTGTCTTGAAATGAATCTTTGCAACCAGCTAGAGGAGTTCTGGTGAAATAAATACAATAGGCTTGCTACCAAGTTAGCTAACATGTCTGGCTAATTAACTAGCTAACATCAGCTATTTATCTTCAATGTAGAGAAGAGCAGAGAACCCTGCTAAAAAAACAGCATAGACCAGCATAGCTGGTGACCAGCTGAACCAGCAATTATACCAGCATATTTTGGTGTTTTGGTGCTGGTATGCTGGGGACCAGCATTATAGTGCCATGATGCTGGTGCTGGTATGCTGGTCACTTCACTGATGCTGGTCCCCAGCATACCAGCACATTTTGATCATGAGCTAAAATGGTAACCAATTTGAACTACCAAAACCTTGCTGGTGGCCCAGTATATAAATCATGCTGGCCCATGCTGGATTTTCTGGTTCACCAGCTAAACCAGCACCAGACCAGCACTAACCAGCATTAACCATATAAATCTTGCTGGTCTATGCTGGGATTTCTTCATCATACAGTATTTTTAATCTATATTTAAGTTAACGCCGTACATGTGATGCAAAGTTCTTCATCAGATCGTCAAGCTTTAACCCGTTCGAGCCGGTTTTAGAGTGTCCCTTGATAGATTGTAAAGTTAATTCAGTCTGCTACTTGAATTGCTTTTGTGTCAGATTCTCACTCGTTCTTAAGGCATAATAAATGTTTTTATTCAACGTCTGGAGAATTCTCTTATATAACACACAACATTAGTAATATAATAAAAAAAGCTACAGAATCATAGCAACAACTAAGAACATGTGTATGCACTATTAGCGTTAGCTGTATGTACAAGGGGCGTTCAAGTCAAACCGACTTTTGATTGTGCGGGTTATGAGAGTAAGAACTTTATTTCTCTATATAATAGACTATACTAATGCATTAATGTTACACTCAGCATGACGAGTTTTCTCAGTACAGCGGAGCCATGATCGGACTGTGTGCTTCACATCTGAAACACTGGCCTCCCAGGAACTCCTTTTATGGTCTAAACATATGAGAATGGCTTGAAGCGAGTTCTGGACTGTACAGGGGATGTAGCAAGGACTCCCATTAGTAGATCCCACACACAGATGTGTCGCTTCCACGCAAGTTATCCATCAGTTTTTACTGATCAGCCTTTCTATTCACCGACTGTTCACAGGAACGAATGCAGTGGGCTCCGATCATTCACGGCCTCCTTTAAAACGTTTGCGCAATTCAAATATTTTATTTGCAGCTAAGACAAATAAAATATCACCGTACTGGCCTTAAAGTCTTCTGTAAATGTTAATTGTTTTTGCTTCTTTATTTACTAGGAATTTTATCACCTGTCAAGTCCTGGTTTGACTTGAACGCCTCTTGTAAACAAAACAAAAAAAGTTTCAGAATATAGAAAGGAAAGATAATAAAATAATTACTGTAAAACATTTAAAAAAAAACAAAGGGGAAAAAAATTACACAAGGAAAAGATGATTTAGGGCATAATAATGAAATAATATCAATAAATAACTTTATAAAGAATATAATCTTGTGGTGGTAAAATTCTCTATGTGGTAAAAAATACTTTATTCAATTTTGATTTAAAACCTTTATTTTTAAAGATGAATCTAAACTTCAACATGATTGGCCACTTTCAGTATTTTTGGCAAATAATAAAAATAATAATAATAATAATAATGATTTTTTTCAAATGTTTGACATTATTTCATTTATGTTCATCCTGAATTTCCATTTCAGTCAAGAATTTTAACTACTTATTTGAAAGATCATTATTTAAAGTTGGACATTTCTCCTTTTTTATATATATATCTTTAAATTACAGTACACAGGATGATGCGAAAAACAAAAAGCATCCATTAAGCAGCAGAACTTCCACTTCTGGTGGAAACACCTTATTAGGAATGAGAAAGGCCAAACTGGTTTGAGCTGACATGAAAGCTATGGTAACCTCGAACAGCCACTTTTAACAACCGTGGTGAGCAGAAAAGCATCTCAGAGCACAAAAAACTGGCTTACAACAGCAGAGAACCACATCAGGTTCTACAGCAAGCGCAGATTCATTCAAACTAAACAGTTGGAGGGGGAAAAAAAGCACATTGCACAAGGTGGAATCCTTTGTGGATTTTTCTCCTTTTTTAAGACATTCCTACTGTGACTCTTTTGACACACATTTCGTCAAGTGAAGGTAAGACACCGAATATCAAAACACGCAGAACGTCTTCGTATATCGGAAGGTGTGGATGATGCATTTAGACTCAATGGAGCAGCTGATATTCTACACTATATATCTAATTAAATCCATAGATCTCCCATTCAGATAAGCACAAAAGAACACTCTGATCCTTGTGTGTGTGTGTGATATATAGATGTGCATGTTACACTACAGGTACATGCCGTTGATGAGGTAATCGGATTCCTCGGTGGTGAGCGGCAGAGCTTTCTTCCTCCTGTGACGTCGCACGCGGAGCCTGCAGCCCACCATCAGCAAGAGCAGAGAGCTAATAATCACCCCGAGAACCAGAGCCAGGATCGTACCTACACACACACACGGGAATTAGTAAGAATGAATTATCAGTAATATTAATGATATTGGCGTAATAGTGTCTACATGCTACATTGGCGCTATCTAAGGTTTAAAACGTTTCCTCGCTTATGGAAGAACTTTTTGGAATTTAATCATACTTCAGCTAATTAAGTACAAGACAATGTTAAGAACTAACGTCAAATTCTCTATTTGTAATAATTAAATCCTGTTTTTTTTTAGGGTGGCACAGTGGCTTAGTGGTTGGCACTGTGGCCTTGCGCCTCTAGGGTCTAGGTTCGATTCCCGCCTCAGGAATTGTGTGCATGGAGTTTGCATGTTCTCCTCATGCTTGGTGGGTTTCCTCCGGATACTTCGGTTTCCTCCCACAGTCTAAAGACATACAGATTAGACTAATTGCCATTCCCAATCGACTGTAGTGTCTAAATGAGTGTGTGTGTGCCCCACCGAGGGTGTACCCCGCCTCATCCTAAGCCCTAAGTCCCCTTGTTAAGGATCACGACCCTTTATATAGAACAATGTGACATAGATGGTGAGTAAATTTTAGTCTCAGGATACACACACACACACACACACACACACTAACCTGACTCTGGCGGCGTGTGTCCTGTGCTGAGTTCTGTATGAGCTTTAGTTACTGGCTGAGCATTCTGGGGTAATGGTGCAGAATTCTTGGATTTGGCTTCGGTGCTGGATGACCTGGGAGCTACACACACACACACACATTTAGTGACATTTATACCACATCGCTGTTGAATTCTCCATTCTGATTGGTCAGACGGCTTTAATTGATTTTATAGTATCAAAAGGTTTATAACTTAACAATAAACATTATCACATTTACTGTCTCACAATCAGCCGACAGAGCTTCATGTTTAGCCGCCTCTTACACAGGTCAACCCTTTACCTAACCAACAATCATTTGTTCTAAGAGTGTAGTATCATTTATGTACAGTATATTAAATATTAAATAGAATAACAGCATTTACTTTTAATGCTGGTCGACATATATTAGTGAAGAAGTACAGTACCCGTGTTTGTGTGTGTGGTTGGAGGAGGCGCTGCGGTGGCCCGGTGATCACCAGGAGCTGAAACACATTTCCAGGTTCATCATTCACTTTTATAATCGGTGATACTTACAGTAGGATTCAGTTGAATTTTTATTCAATTTGCCCCTTTTAACAACGGACAGAGCGGATTTCCAGGAAGAGATTGATAGCGAAATGAGATAAATCCATTGTTGGCGTTTTTTCACTTTAAGCAAGAACTATCGCAAACGGATAGACAATATTTGGGGCATGTTTTCTTTGAGACACAGGGGTGTGAGAAAGCACAAATGTCAAAAATATTTGTTCAAATTTTTGGAGTTATATCAATGAATTTTGTGTGATTTTTTTTTTCAAAATGCTATAACTCTACGTCTTACACATTTTTGTCACAAGGGATAAATCAGAGTGCAGATGTGTTTGTGGTCATTTAAGTATGCAGTTACAGTAGGTATGAATAACAATGTTTGTTGAGTTTAAAGAAAGAAAAAAAAAAAGCAGCCAATTAAATCAAGGTGTTGAGTTTTGTTGCATACAAAACCATTTTAATTAAATATGTTACAGAAGACCTCCGAGTGGCGCAGTGGTAAAGCGCTCGCCCTATCATCCGGGGAGCGCTGGTTCGAACCCCTGGTTCAAGCTCTCTCAGGGGGGAGGGATGAGAGGTACTTTGCGCTCCCACATTAATCACGGCTCTACAGCCAATCAGGGGCGTCTGTGAGCTCGCGCACGCGGAAGGAGCGGCTAGCGCTTTCCTCCGAGTGTGTTACTCCGCCCCTAATGGTGCGTGAGCGAGCAGTTCGAAAAGATGCGGTCGGCTGACGTCACGTGGTTCAGAGGAAACACGGGATAGTCTTCGCCCTCCCGACTGAGTGGTAGTAGTAGCCTTAAGATAAAATTAAATCTGGTTTATTTATAAAACCATCATACTTAGATAGAATCGCAATCAGCACCTGGATATCGTGATAATATCGTATCGGGAGGAAGGACACTGGTGATTCCCGTCCATACCGTCCAGCTCTCCCAACTCATCACCTGCACAGTCTCGATAAACCAAACCGAGTCTCAACAACATTAAGTACTGAATAGCATCCTGGGAATTCGAGTCAAACGCTTCTGTTTGAATCCTGCACTGAATCTCTGCCATGTCAGGATGTGGCACTGAAGATTAAAGCCTGTTGTATTAAACACAATGTTGCATCACTGTAAGTGCATGAAATATGGTTCAAATAATAATGATCATTTACATGGTCATGTTTATCATGTCTCAAAAGTGGAGTTTACCTTCAACTTGCTGTAGAATGACATAAGGACAAGAGGGCGTGGTTTTAATAAGGCTGCCAGGTTCCTTAGATGTTTTAAATGTTGTTGTTGTTTTACATTAATCTGATCCTCAGTGTTGCAGACTTGTGACAGGTGTCTGTGTCAGGGGATGAGTGGGCGTGGCCAGACACACCTGAACACCTGATTTCATTGTAAATCCTCCCTAGAGATCCGGAGTTTAGGATAAGGAGCAGGGGATAAGGCTAGCTGGAGGAGATGGATGACAGACTTACCCTTGAACCTCTGGATGGTGACCTCCTGGGCTTTACTGTTCTCCTCCTGCAGCTCCACCAGGCTGGAGATCAGGGCTCGGACCTCGGCGCTCTCTGTAAACGCAGCCAGGAGATTGGCCTGGGACATGATCTCGGATTCTCCGGCTCCATCATCTCCGTTCGCGTCCTCTGCATCCGGCAGCCGCATCGTGTCTCCAAACTGCTCCAGTTGAGAGAGAGGAAGAGGCTCAGAGTCTCTCCTGTTTCAGCTTCCTATCAACACTATTATTTCTACTAAAATGGTAAACAAGTTAATTGTTAAATAACACCGCCTCTCTCGTAACAACTCTGTTTTCCACAATGACGCAGCTAAATGACGAGCTACGGACTCCCAGAGCGTTCAATTCGTCCCGACATAAAACGCGTTTTTTTTAAACATGCCTTATTTTTTTCTTCCTTTTCAGCTTTTAATTCCTCCTAGCTTAATTTTCCTCTTCTTGTAAAATATCTCACAAGAACAACTTACAAGAACAATTAGAAAATATATATATATATATTCAGTAAACAAGGATAAACTATTAAAATATAAATTGCAAAAACATTTTAGACTCACATTTCCAGTCATGGCTCTAGAACACCCCATACCATACTCATTTAAAGCTGCATGAGGTTCTCACTCACTCATTCATACTGAGTCTATACCACTTCATCCTGTATACAGCATCGCGGCTTGGGGCATGAGGCATGAGGTTATGATATTTATAAAAAATAATTAATGTAATTTATGTGGTACTTATGGAAGGAAGGAGTCTCCGGTGTTAGTGATTTGTAACATTATTAACATGCGGGTGTACGTGCCGTTTGTGGTTCATCAGTAAAATGGAATGGTTTTTGGTTTTGTTAGGTATATTACCACCAAGTGTAGGTCCCATTCTCCCTAATATTCCAGCCAGTTCTCCCTATTATTCTGGTCAGTCATGTTTTTTTTTTTTTTTTTATATTATGATCAACTTTTATGTTCTACTGTGAGGTAATAATATATCTTCATTAATTACATCATTCAATTAGATCATCATTCGGTAGAAAGAGGGATTGCTAATTAAAATGAACAGGATTGGAATTGGAGTAAGCCTGTTTAATTGTGTTAAATACTTTTTGGACGGAAGAACTATTCAGGTAAATATACTGTAGGCTCACAGGTATCAAGCCAGTGTAAGGACAAATTCAACACTTGCCTCATAGCGTCCAATTTTGGGAAATATTTCAATACAAAATCCCTGTCGACCAATATGAGAGTGCGGGTTCTTGGTGGCGGGAACTGGAGGAAACCTTCTTTATTTGGGTAAGGACTTCTTGGACGAAAGAATGTAACAGTAGGCAGGATCATCACCACCCTTTGTCATACTATAAGGGTAGCAGATTACAAAATCATCATTAGGTGGATGTACGTGGGCAGTATTGGTGCTAAAAATTGTCTCACCTAGGTAAAAAGGTGCATTTTCAGATAGGGTCATACAACACCATTTTTCATAGTACTTAACGCTTTCTATTTCCCGATCCATACTTCGTTTTAAATAAGCATTCACATTTACTGTACATTTTCACTGGATAAAAAAACGCACACATTTGCTAAATACAATTCATGCCCTTTTATGTAGTGTCCGTAACTTTTAATGATCTTGAGTGTCATTCAGATGAAACTTGGCCAGTTTAAAGTTCACATAAAAAGACATAAACCTTAAATATTGTATTATTCTAAAATGCAAAATAGTTTACATAAAAGAGAATAAAAATCCTTAATTTTACACGGAATGCTTTAATGTTTTACAGGTCATATGCCTCTAGAAGCATACACCAATTTTAGTATCAATACTTATGATGAAATAGGTGTGCATTTTTAATTAGTACAGTTTGAAGCGAGACAGTATAGTGCTGGAAAATGGTCATTTTCAGGGCACATATAAAAATCATCTCTCCAAAACGGCTAAAGTTAGCAACTTGAAGATTTTAGGGAAACAAGACTGATCACTTCCATGTTGCATAAACTTTAGAAGTAGCTTCTTTGGCTGTATTATATGTATAACGTACAAAGCAGCAGTACTGTGTTTTGACCGTCTACAAAATTAGATGCAACACCTAAAGGGTAAAAATGATGGAGTCATGCTTTAAAAAATTACATATGATAATCATTGGTAACTTTCCTCTTCCTGTAAAATATTCAACAACTGACAAACTTTAAGAATTACATGTTCATTAACTGTACGAAAAATAGAATAAACTATTAAAGCACCTCACGGTATACTTGTTTAAAGCTGCATGAGGTAAAATAATTCTCTTGTAGTTGGGTGGTTGACATTTGAACTATTCCTGCTTATATAACCCATGTTTATATAAGCCAGGACCTACTGCGGCCTGTAGAGTGTCTGTTAAATGATTGATGGGAAGCTTATCCAAACACGAACAGACCCCCCCGGACTTGAGATCCATCTTCAATAGCTGGCTAATACACTTTTGCTAAGCAATGTCTGTTTAATCAGGTTCTACATCTCTTTAAGGTTATTTGTACAACTGTAGGAGACAAACGCAGCCACTCCAAGGGCTGTTAATGATGTAAAATGATTTGTTTTAAAACACTAATACCTGTGCTTTAGGCAGATTCCACTTTCTTCACCCTGCCTTGTAAAGCAGTTCACCGCAGTTGTATTGAGTGATTATTTGTGTTCCTGCAGCCTGGAATTCAATGCGATGCGGCCAGTAGGTCTTCATGGTTCTGTTATCACACTGTCTGTTCAAAAATGGTAGATCGTTTATTAATTCATCTCCAATATTGACATTTTTATTATTAGCGTAACAGGCATAAAGTTAATTATTAAGCCATGTCAGGGTTTACCTTAATCTCTTTCACTTTGTTCATCATATCTTATGCAGCAGGAAAACACAGGTTTTTAACCACCTTTGGTATAATGCAATATACGTGTTTATAACAAAGTAGATAGTAAAGTATTATGGAAGGACTAATGCAGAATATGAGTATTGGGTCATTGTCTGCGGATCCCAGGAGCACTGGACGGGAAGTTCTGGAAAAAAAAAAAGGATTCTGGGTGCTACTGTTCATTACATTTACATTCATGTTTGCGGCATTTGGCAGATGCACTTATGCAGAGCGACTTCCATATAGTATGAGCTAAATCGTTAAATAAATCCTCATACTGATCTATTAGGATACTGACTATCATTTTTAATGGGGTGTGAAATTAAGTTTTGAAGAAAAGGGTCAGTCTTCAGACATGTTTGGAAGACTGACAGTAGACCTCCAGAGGAAGTTTGTTCCATCACCTATGTATGTGCCAGAATGGAGATGAGTTTTGATGCATGACTTCTATGTACTGTACAGTACATTCCATCTCAGGGCATCATGTATACATGTTCACATGTTCTTACACCTATGGGCTAATTTATCGTCACTTACTGTACATGAATACTCAACATAACCGTTAATATGCCTAATTAAAAATATTTAAAAATGGCATTGTATGACAATAAAAAAAATCATATAATAATAATAATAATAATAATAATAATACTTAGATTTATTGTAAATTAAGTAATGAAGAAACAAAAATAAAGATATTATAAAAAAGACTTTATTTGCCTAGGTACATTTTATTGTAAGATGCAATTTATTTAAGACTTTTGTTAAGACAAAATAAAATAGTTTATCCTGTTACACAAGGAAGCACTTGCAACATCCAAATCATGACCAAGTTCCTAATCCAAGTTTGTGATTAATGCGTTAATTCAACACGCGCCGTTTACAAACAGTTGGCATGAACATCACAAAGCGGCCAGCGGTAACATTTTACACCACAGCGTTGTTAAACTCTGATCAGGAAGGTGTTGA
Organism: Heterobranchus longifilis; assembly: GCA_028570985.1. Lineage (NCBI taxonomy): Eukaryota > Metazoa > Chordata > Actinopteri > Siluriformes > Clariidae > Heterobranchus > Heterobranchus longifilis. Next base: position 1,436,356 of record JAOVVB010000030.1, read on the forward strand.
TGCATTTTCTATAAGAGCAGCGCTGACAGTAGTGCAGCTACGAAGCTGGGGTTTGTATTAATGCTCCCGGTCTGATACGTTATTGTTTCTATAGCAACAGATCATTCATAGTGACTTGTATGGCAGATGTGAACAGGTTAAAATAAATTATTAATATTGAATTTATGTAAGAAGTCTCCAGTGTAAGTGATTTGTAACATCTTAACACACAAGTTTGTGGTTTCTTGGTAATATAGAATGCTTTTTTTTATTATTAGTGTCTTTTTTTAAGTTTTTGTTATATCAATTTTGAGAAAAAAAAGAAAAGTAAGCATACTGAAGGAACGTCTGTGGATGCTTATTAGATATGTCTGAACAGGAACTAACTTGTGTTATGGTAAAAACGTGTTGGGTAGACATGACTGTGTCATGCTTTAACAAATGAAACATGGTACTCATTGAAAAACTGCTGTTATATAAGAGACCTCCAGGTATTGAAAGGAATTTCAATTAAACAACATTGCTGTTGATTATTTTCCTCTCACCGCATGACAGAGTGGTTTCATTCCACACTTAATAATCTTTCAGTCACAACAATAAACCGCCCAGCGCATACTACATATTTATTCGACCCACTATGAGTGAAAAAACCTTGTTCAGAAATCAGAACAACGTCCAAAATCTATTCTCCAAACTGATATCTTAACTCCGTTTCTACTTTGAAAGCTCCTTCATGATGCGCAGGGACGAGCCCCTGTACCCGGTACCGAAGTGATTCCAGTGGTTCAGGTAGTGGAACAGCTGGTAGAGCTGATGCCTCTTGTCGAACCCTGGGGCTTTGGGAATCTTCTCGTGGTAGCCGTTGTAGAACTGTTTCCTGAAGCCGCCGAACATCCCAGCGATCCCGAGCTCGTACTCGGAGTGGCCGTAAAACGAGGCCGGGTCGAAGATGAGTGGGCCGTCGGAGTACTCCGCAACGTTGCCGCTCCACAGGTCGCCATGAAGCAGTGCTGGATCCACCTCCACACCCTCGAACAGCTGAGGGATCTTCAGCTGAAACGCAACACATGAACATGTTGCGTTCACTTTTTGATGGTCTTTTTGTTTTTTTTAAATAAGTTTGTATAGTCATGTATTTATAAAAGCCATTTAAACACTACACTACTACTTAGCAATTGTGCAAGTTCTCCCACTTAAAAAGATGAGAGAGGCCTGTAATTTATCATAGGTATACCTCAACTATGAGAGACAAAATAAAATCCAGAAAATCACATTGTAGGACTTTTAAAGAATTAATTGGCAAATTCCTCGGTAGAATAAGTATTTGGTCACCTACAAACAAGCAAGATTTCTGGCTCTCACAGACCTTAAAGAGGCTCCTAAATAATTTTTTTGCCCAACTGTATACATTTAGTTAACATTATGCTAACTGGCACTACCAGCTTTAATGCTCCAGATATCATCATTATGCTAACAGACTTGATATAGTCGTAATTTTAATAACTATCCAGTTGCCTCTCATTTTTCAGATCATCATCATGACGCTACTTGTCTCCATGCTAGCCTAATTTTCACAGTTCACATTATTGCCATTAATGGACCTGGTTAGAAATGTAGTAATGAAATATTCCCCTGTTTTTAAGACATTGAAAAACTGAGTGTTCCTGTGTAAAGTCTCCTATAAAGCCGGAAACTGCTACAAGCTCTTGTGGTGAACAAGACGTACACTGATATAAGGCAGGAGGAGCCAGGCTTCGCACTTTCCTCCTCGCTCCATGAAGGCGTGGCCCGTCAGGCTCAGGATGTTGGGGTGGTTGAACAGTCGGTGCATCTCCACCTCCGTCTGCGCCTCCTTCCGTCCCTCGCGGTCGTGACACAGGATTCGTTTCAGAGCGTAGAATCGGCCATCCTGTGCTCCTTCCACCAGGTCGACGTAACTGAAACCGCTGAAGGAGGAACATGAAGAAAGAGGAACGTGAGAAAACTGTATTAAACATTTAACCAGACTAGTGTGTGTTCCACATTACATGATATACAGCCTGATACCTAACTTAAATTTATTTAAATGATAAGTCGAGTTGGAACCAAGTTATCGTTTTTGATTTTCAACAATCCATTTAAGAGTAGCTAAATATTCACCATTACCATAGCAAGTTTAAGTAACCTCCATCTTTTCATCGCTAACATTAGGCAACATAGTGAAACGTGAATTGGCTAGCTGTCAGTTGCTCAGTGATTTACTGAACATAGCTAAAAATTTCATCTTTTCGTTGTTAAGTTGGTCTGACTGACTGGCTAGCTTATCACATTGGTTCTTTCACTAGTTTTTGGGTACGCACTATTTCGCCCGCTCATATCGGACATGACTGGATCAAAACCAAAGAGGTTATTTTTACGTTTGTATACATATCTGTATATA
>JAOVVB010000030.1:1447856-1459728 GCA_028570985.1 Heterobranchus longifilis
CAAATATAACTTTCATTTTCATTTTTTGATTTTTGTTTATAAAAAGAAACTACAAATACCAAAAAGTACACGGACCTCATCGCCCTCTAGGGGTGATCCCTTACATTGACTGGTTGTGTATGTAATTTATTTATGTGTGTGTATGTACAGTATGTACAGTTGCACTCGAAATTATTCAACCGCCATTTAATTTTTTTTTGGCCCAAATTACTAACTTGTGGATGTTTGTAATAAATCAGTGAAAGAAGAGTAATTTAAATGGTTCAACACAACTAATATAACAAGTGATGTCTCCAAATTCAACACAAATGGCTCCTTTTAATGATTACTGCAGTTTCTGCATTATCCAACCTTATTAATAAAATCCCTCATTAGAGCACGAATGTGTAAATCAGGTGTTCTTAACACTGTGCATAAGAGTAGTGAAGAGCACTGTGGGTAGCAAAGAGACTATACAGATATGTACAGAGTCATTTACATTTACATCATTTGACAAATGATCTTATCCAGAGCAACATACAGAAGTGCTTTTAAAGTCTCTGTCTGTGAATACTTCCTGATACTTGCCTAGTAGGTCATGATCAGAAATACCAATAGCCTAAAACCTTTGTTTGCAAGGTAATATATTAGTACATGTACTGTAGTATATAAGTAATGTATATAGATCAGGACACAAGAAACATAGTTTCAATATTTCTGGAAGGGGTAGGTCTTTAGACCTCATTTGAATAAGGCAAGGGAGTCAGCTGTTTGAACAAAAGTTTATTCCTCCACCTTGGCACCAGAACAGAGAAGAAGCTTCTTTCAGGACTTCATCGTATCCTGAGAGATAACGGGACCAGTCAAGCAGTGCTAGAGGACCGGAGGGAGCGTGGTGCAGAGCGCAGTGCGATAAGTACTTTGAGGTAATAGAGTGCTGGTTCAAAACGAGTTACTGGAATATGTGCAGTCATAGTAGATGAACAAAATGTGCAAATGTAGGTAAAGTAAGCATATAACAGTTCATATACAGTACAGTATGCACCGATCGGCCATAACAATAAAATCATCTGGTTAATATTGTGTAGGTTCCTCTTGTGTCATCCAAACAACTCTTAACTATCAAGGCATGGGGTTCACCTGACCCTGTGGTATCTGGCAGCAAGGTGTTAGCAGCAGATCCTCTACATCCTGTAAGTTGTAAGAGGCATTCATGGATCAGACTTGTTAGTGCAGCACATCCGACAGATTCTCAATCAGATTGAGAACAGGGGAATTTGCAGACCAAGTCAACACCTAGAACTTACAGTATAGTCATGTTCCTCAAACTGTTCCTGAATGATTTTTCAGTATGTCTCAGGTGCATCATCCTGCTGAAAGAGTCCACTGCCATCAGGGAATACTTAATCTGTAAAAATAAGATTGTAGGCATTATGTATCAAAGTAACATCCACATGAATGCTAGAATTCAGGGTTTTCAGCAGAACATGAGCCCAGAGCATTACACTGTCTTCCTCAGCATGTTTTCTTAACATAGTGTATCCTGGCGCCATCTTTTCCCAGGTACAGTAAGTTTGGACACACACACCCAGCCATGATGTTAAAGAAAATGTGATTTGTCAAATCATGGCATCTTCTTTCTTTGCTCAGTGGTCCACTTAGGATGTTCACGAGCCCATCGTAGGAGCTTTCAGCAGTGAACAGGGCTTAACACAAGCACTCTGACCAATCTGTGGCAGCGCAGCGCAATTCCCAGCAAACTGCGATTCTGACTTCTTCCTATACTCGCCAGAAATAACTTTTTCTTTAAATTGTGCTTCAATAGTTCTTCTGTGGGATTGACCCAAACAGGCTAGCCTTTGCTTCCCATGTGGATTAATGAGCCTTGGACACACGTCGCTCTGTCCCCAGATCCTTTGGGTGTCGTGTGTTGTAGGGTGGGGCCTCTGTGGATCGAACTTTTTTGTCCAGCACATCCCATGGGCAGAGGTGGGAGTAAGTACATCTTTCATGTATTTGTACCTTTTTTGAGTAGTTTTATTAGAGGATACTTCTTACTTTTACTCTATTACATGCTACAGCAAATATATGCATACTCCTACTTAACTACATTTCTGCATGCCATTGTGTTGCTTAACCACAGTGCTATGTAGGATTTGAAGTGGGAATCTCACCACCTGCTGACTATTAAGCATAATTGTGTGACTTGCCTTTCCTTTGAGACACGCCTAAAAATGCAACAGGCACTTGAAATCAGAAGCAGGGTTTTTTTTGCTACAGACACACCTATTTGGTACCTGTTAAATTTAATGGTTAATGGTGTGGATAAGAGTAGTGAAGCTGTTAAAAAGTACTGCCGCTAACAAAGAGATCATGGAGACTGAGATCTGTAATGGGTCATTTACATTTTCATTTACATGTACGTTGTCATTTCTTCCTTATCCAGACCAACATGCAGACATGCTATAAGTTCTCTTCCTGAAACTGGCTTGGTAGGATTTGTCCATCAGACTAAAAGATAGAGTTAGATATTTGTGGAAGGGGTAGGTCTTTAGACACCATTTGAATAAGGGAAGAGAGTCAGCTCTTTTAACATTTTGAGAAAGTTAATTTCATCCACCTTGGAACAGAGAAGAGGCTTCTTTCAGGTCTTTCTTATATACTGAGAGATCATGAGACCAGTGGAGCAGTGCTAGAGGACCAGAGGGAGCGTGGTGCAGAGGGCAGTGTGATTTCTACTTTGAGGTAAGAGATTGCTGGTTAATTTTTTGCTTTGAAGGCAGGCATCAGTGTTTTAAATCTGATTCAGGAGCTACATAAAGTCAGTGGAGGTGATGTGGAAAACCTTAGGAAGACTGAAGTCGTGTAACTGCATTCTGGATCAGGTCTAATGGTGCTCAGACAGACCTACTAGGAGTGAGTTGCAGTAATCCAGACTTGTAATGGCAAGGTACTGAATGAGCACCTGAGTGGCCTGTGTGGACGAAAATGGTCAAATTCTTCTGAAGAAATCGTCATGACTGTGTCAGGTTAGTAATGAGACCGGGCAAGGATATTTGATTGTCCATGATTGCATGGAATGAAGATGTGAAGGTGAGATCACGGAGTTATCCAAGGAGATCATAAGATCCTGAAATGGTGATGAACCACCTAGGGTGAACAGCAGGATAAAGTTGATATATGTTGTTCAGAAGATGAGTTCTCATCCATGTTGAGATGTTTGCAAGACATGCTGGGATCTAAGTGTAAAAAACATGGGTGTCTGGAGGAGGAAAGGAGAAGATGTGCTGAGTATCATCACCATGTGAAGATATTAACTTGCCAGAGATCTACTATGGTGGAACAAATGAAAAGAACCAAGTACTGAGCCTTGTGGCACACCAGATATTGATCCCCTTTGTGTCACCTCAAATGACCAGGTTTCCAAATAGGAAGCAAACTGATGACATGATTGGGTTTCTATTGCTTGCCAAAAAATAAGAAATAATGAAAAAAAAAATACTGCAAATTAAATAAAGTTTAAATGTTAACAAAATAAAATGTTAAATACTTGCACAACAGCCTAAAATATTTTTAGAATAAATTTTTTTTAGAAAAAATAAAAATAATTTTTTTTAACATTATAACGTGTTTTAAATGTAATTGTTTTATTATATTATATTTGAATTATGATTGTAACAAAAATATATAGAGTACTATAATAATAATAATAATAATAATGATAATAATACATTATTAAAGAAATAAATAATAAAATAACCATAAACAATTCAAAAACACAGCAAAGTTTTATGTGATTTGATTTAAACTGCACTGTACAAGTATAGTAAAAATGTTATAACAAAACAAAAATGTGCATAAGTAATAAGTACATAAATAAAATAAAAAACAAGCAGATTTATAGATTTACTTATGGATGAATAAATATAAATAAAAACATTTATTAATTAATAAACTAACAAACCGCAATACTGTACAGCATCTTCGCTGAGAACCCCACGGAAGTGTCCACGTGGCCGTATGAGAGCTACCTTGATTCTGCCACGCCCGCTTGTTAACCGAGGACAGAGGTGTGATCGGACACCACAACAACTATAAAGCTGCATATTATAGCTCCCACTTTATTTGTTGGCCCTTTACAGCTTTATAATGACACGCAGACTGCTTAATGATCGGCCACTTATTACGTCCCAGAGGTCTGATTTATTGATGATTTTACTCCGGCTCTAGTGTGGAGAACCCCAGTGTGGTGTACAGTACAGCCTGCATAATCTGACGTTCTCACTGTATTCACCGATCTACAGTAAAACCACTCCCTTAGGGAAATGAACGCTTACACTGTAATTACAGGATTTGAGATATCCTATCTGATGTTTTACATCTTATCCTGATTATGACAAGTGTGATTGAGTCGTGTGATTTTTTTTTTCCTATGCGACTTTCTGCAGTGTCATAATCAGCGGAGAAACACAATTATAAGTCGAGCAGTCCCAAGAGCGACGTAATTAAACACAATGATGGCTTACTCCGCTTCTTTTGTTAGTCGACTAGTCTATAAAACGCACAGTCTGAACGTTCACCATGGAGCAACAGGTCTACTGTGGAGACATCGACTAGTCAGTAACGTTAAAAGAATAGAAGGTGCTGTGTTAGTCTGGGAATATTTTCCTCTAGATGAAGTCACTTTTACAGCCAACTACATACTGAGAGAACATCTTATCTTTTTAAATGGAGCATTGTCGCTTTCATGTGTCTCTGTTTGAAATGTAAAGTTGAGGCCGATCTCGCTTACTCCTGAAAGATTTGCCCCAGAGGTTAATTTTGTCATTTCACGTTTAATAAAATTGAAATAAATCCACACACTGAAGCTAAGTAAATTCCATCAGGATCAAATGAAGTTACTGCCACAGGTTTTAAACCAAATGCCCTTCCTGCAACAACACACTCATTCCTCCAGGCTTGGGAATGGCACTAATTGGCTGTGCATTATATAAGTCCATGGGGTTAAGAGCGGCGTGATGGCAACTGGGTGGCACAGGGGCTCAACCCCATGACCATCCGATGAGCAATGCAGAGCCTCGACTGCCTGAACCACCACTGCTGCTTATTAACTTTGCACGTAAATTGATCTTTTTTTCCTTTTTTTTAAACAGTGTTAAAACATAAGTGTTGAATCTAACTAGTACATAACATACGGCTGTTATGCTTTTTTTGTCTTTTCTTTCATGTACTAGAGTTCAAATTAAAGGTTTAAAAATACCAAAAAAAATCACCATGAGTGTACAGTATGAGCCATTGTAACGTTGTGACTCAATCTAGGTCTGTGATTTATTTTTCTCTTTTTGTGTTCTCATTTTTTCCCTCATAAAGTATAATGAGATAATGAGAACAGATTAGCTGTTATAGCATCTGAATTTCATGTTTGGGCTCTCTGAACGTTGATGTTGAACTGAGTGTTAGGACAAAAATGTATTTGCTGTTAAATCATTCGTTTGTGTAGCAACTGGCAATGTCGTGAGCGCTTTCATTCATATACTTGCCTATATACGGTACCAGTGGTTCTCACCTGCCCTGCACATTTTAGTGCTTTCGCAGCTTACAGCACACCTAGTTTAACTTATCAACTAATGAACAGCCTAATCTTAATTGAAGTGGGTGTAGAAGAGCAGGAAGAACACTAAAATTGCAGTTCTCCAGGAATGCGGTTGAGAACCGCTGCTATACAGTACACGTATCACCAGAGGATCCCAGTAGGGGGCGCACTGGAGAATTCAGATGTGAAAAAAAACTAACATGCTGACATTCGAAGTTTTGTTTCCATGTTGACATTTAAGATGGCATTGATCTCCCATCAACTCTTCATACAGGTGGGGAGGAAATTTCTCTTCAAAACTTTCCAACATTTTTGACTTGTCGACTGACTACACTGCCCCTTGCTTTTACATGCATATTGCATTGTCATTTCTGAGGACGTGCACACCAGATGAATGCAGGGTATATGAGGCATCCATAATGCGTGTGCATACACTTAATTAAAAGCAAGTACACTGCCCGGCCAAGAACACGTTGCCATTTTGGATCGGTCAAATTATTCTGCTGAATCAAGTAAAACAAACAAACAAACAAAAGCGCACAGAGATTTGAAATTACTGGTACTGGGTTAAGAACCCTTCTACACATTATAAAAACCTGGAACGGTTAACTTTGTAGAAGAAACGTGGTTGGGGAAAAAATAATCATGAACACTTAATGAAGTTGCATGGTAACAAATCAACAGTAAAAACCAGAGCTATGTTCAATAGTGAAAGTACTGTAAGAGCATTTCCATATGCGCGCAATGTGATGAGAACAAATTCAAATTCTATTTGTAAACAACCATACAAGGATGCCAAATGCTTATACGACCTAAAATGGAAAGATGGAATAGAATGAAAAGATTTCAGTACAGTAAAGGAAAATTGCACTAGAAATTTCCACCCTAATATGGTGTATTACTAAAATTAGTGTTTGTCTTTTTCATTGTAAAAAGGTAGGCACCTTTTATTTTGCATCAAGTCAGCTCAATGTCCTGGCTCACAAACATACACTGTATTTTATATAGTCAGATTCATGCACAATGCAAGCCGGTGCGTTTACCAGAGCGACGTTACGACGACACCGAGAGGCAAGTAAAATACAGAGTATATTGCTATATAAATAAATAAGTAAAAGGAAATAATTAAACTGTAGTCATTCCTATAAGCCTGTCATCATATGAAGCAGGATTGCAATTGAGAATAAAGCATTTCGCAGATTTTCCCCTTAAGAGCGACTCCCAGCTCCAGACAAATCACGCAGCTGAGTGAGAAGCTGCAAATCTCCAAATCAACAGAACTCTCCTCCGAGCTGGAAGTGATGCGAAGGCAATAACCTTAAGACTAATGCGCATTTAAATGTAAAGTATCATCCGGCACGTTGAAAATGGCTTTTCGGAGGGTGCTGCGTTATTGCTCCTCCGAGTACCTCGGAGATGATTTTGAGAACAGGTACGCAGTAATTGTCAAGAGCAGGACGTATGTGTTACATTAGCTAGTGAAACAGGAGGGCGGGGGGTGATACATCTATTAAAGCTCGCATCTCTCCAAGGATGTGTTTCAGCACGCCGGGCTCGGCGGCTTTAGCTAAATGAACCCGAGTATGAAACAAATGAGCATATTGTGATTGCACAATAGATTTTTAATGCTTCCATCCTGCATTCCTTAGTTAATCTGATCCCAATTCTTCCTTTGATTGAATTTCTAAATTTCTTTAAAGAAAAGGGTCGTTATTGTTTTGATGTGTTCCTTACTCGAAATTGTACAGAATGTGGCCGGAGTTAGAGTGGGGGTGGGGCTGGGTTTGTGGGAGGTGTTTAAAATGAATGAACGCGTTCCGAGGTTCAAAGTTTTTCACCATTTTGGAAAACCCCGTTAAGAATCTAAACAGGTTCCTGTTATAAATGAAATAGTTTTTTTTTTTCTTTTTTTCTTCAAATTTTCCCAGCTTAAAAAAATTAATCATTATCATGCCACCGTAACCAGGACTGATCTTTTAATAAGTAATGTGATGTAAGGATTCACACAGAGCTAGGAGTTAAAGAGTAACTACAGTAAAGTGCTGAGTCGTCACACCTTCACGTTAACAGGACACATGATCTTTATCGCTGCTTTCTTTCACATCTACCAGACAAACTTTAATCCTTCAAAGGTCTGAGTTTACTTTTTTTAAATAATTATTTTTATTTGCGTTTGCAGGAAATATGTTGCCCAAATCAGGGTGCAAGTTGTGGCATTGGATGTGGTACGTGGCCTTGCTGCTGTCCGTCTTCCTGATCACTTTGCTCTACTACAGTCCGTCCTTTCGATGTCTGACCCGAGAACTTGAAGCATCCATAAGAAACTCTGCACGCCATCCTGTCTTGGTGCTCATCTGGTTCTGGCCCTTTAACCAAACCTTCGATCTTGACCTCTGTAGCTCCCAGTTCAACATTAACAACTGTGTCCTAACAGCCGACCGGGATTCCATCTACGAAGCCGACGCCGTCCTGATCCACCACCGCAACATTGCTTTGGACGCATCAAATCTCCCACAGGATCCTCGTCCGCCCCACCAGAAGTGGATCTGGATGAACCTTGAGTCCCCGTCGAACACTCCCCAGATCCCTGGCCTTGACGACCTGTTCAACGTCTCACTGAGTTACCGCAAAGACGCCGACATCAGCATGCCTTACGGTTCTCTGGTTCTGCACGACCGCCCGTTTGAGGACTTTATTGACTTTGTACCTGCACAAAAGGACAAGCTGGTCTGCTGGATCGTTAGTAACTACAATCCAGAACACAGGAGGTTGCAGTATTACATGCAGCTCAACAAGTACATCCCGATTCACGCCTACGGCAACATGTTCGAGAATCAGGTTTCTGAAGAGGAGTATGAAAAAATCATCTCAAGCTGTAAGTTCTACCTGTCCTTCGAGAACTCCGTGCACAAGGACTACATCACGGAGAAACTGTTCAATGCACTGGATCTGGGGGCGGTCCCCATAGTCTTCGGCCCGTCCAGGCAGAACTATGAGCGCTTTGTCCCTGGAGACACCTTCATCCATGTGAATGACTTCCCAACAATTATGGCTCTGGCCAAGCACATCTTACATTTGCACCAAAACGATGCCCTGTATCTCAGGTACTTCAGGTGGAGGAGACGTTTCCGAGTAAAGAAGACTCTCTTCCCGGTGGAAAACACGTGCCAGGCCTGTGAGTACATCCGACAGAACAGGCAGTACCAGGTGCTCACAAATCTCTGTCAGTGGTTCTGGTATACGAGCAATGAACACAAGTAACCACCGTCGAGACTTTGTTTTTGTTGCCCTTGTTCACTTCCTTGATCAGATTGCTCAGGTAATTCATAAGCATATTAGCATAAGCAAATCTAGCACGTGTATGTTTAGGAATGCATTTCTGTTTCCGTGCTGATCCTGAAAGCTGGAATGTTGAGAATCGACACTTATCTTCAAATGCAAGCATTTATTTATTTATTCATTGCAACTTATTATTTTTTAACACATCACGCAGCATAGAGACTGTGGAAAGTTCATCAATATCGACATACAATGAATTATGAATAGATAAACAAATCAACCAATAACTGCAAACAGTGCTGTGACTTTGAGATTGCAGTGCTGGACTTCGAGTACTATTTGATCCGGATCATTAGCAGGCTGGATGAGGAGTGACGCTGACCTCGCCATTCTTCTGTTGCACCGCAGCAGGAGGGACGTGCAAGGAATTAAATTATTTTTTTCCCCCACTCGGAGTGTTTGGATCGATGTGCATCAGTGTGATGTTTGTATGAGTCGTGGTCTCGCCACGGTTTAGCTAACAATAAATACATAATATTTAAATGCTCTCAAGTGCACACACAAGCAAGTGAGAGTTAAAAGGAAAAGATACCTAGGTGACCTTGTGGTATTTACGCGCTGTTTGCTGTGGGAGAGATCTCAAAAGTTTCAAATTCTTCAAAATATTATGAAGAGTGCAGACCTTGCTCCAGGCGAAATGTGACGAGACGAATTTGGTATCATGATAAGTTAAGGTAAACTTTTGAATAAATTGGAAAAAATGCAACTGTTGTGATGTGATATCTTCACATTGCTAAAAGATTTTGTGACTATATACTTTTTACAAATAGTTATATATAGATAAGGTGGCTTAGTGGTGACACTCGAACCCGGACCCTGGAGCCTTGCACCTCCAGGGTCCGGGTTCGAGTGTCACCTTGGCGCATGGGGGATGTTCTTCATGTGCTTTATGGGTTTCCTCTAGGTGCCCCGGTTTCCTCCCAAAGTCCAAAGAAATGCAGATTAGACTAATGTGCATTCCCTAAATTGCCCGTAGTGTGTGAATGTTGACAGAGGTTGTACCATGGTCGTAAAATGGGAATAAATACAATGGTCCCTAGTTGGATTACACAGGTACATACACTAAAGTGTTTAAATGTAAATGCCATGGTATTTATAATTATAATCTTTAAAATTGTCAAATATTGCACTTTTTAGTAAAAAAAAAAAAAAAAAAAAAATTGTGGTTAGCACTGTCGCCTTGCACCTCCTGGGTCTGAGTTTGAATCCTGGCCAGGTTCGATTCCCGCCTCTGTGTGCATTTGCATGTTCTCCCCATGCTTGTTGGGTTTCCTCTGGGTACTCTGGTTTCTTCCCACCGCCCAGAGACATGCAGGTGTTCCCCAAATTGCCTGTAGTGTGTGAATGAGTGTGAATGTGAGTGTATGTGTGTGTGTGTGCCCTGAGATGGATTGACACCCTACCCAGGGTGTACCCTGTCTCGTGCCTGGGTCTCCTGGGACAGGCTGCAGGCCTCTGTGACCCTGAATACAGGATAAAGCGGTATAGACGATGAGTGAATGAGTACTTGATAATAAAATAAAATGTATTCATTTATTTATTTGAGAACATTAAGTGAGCATAAAAATATAACTAAATCCTCTTTCCTTTTTTCTTTATGTCTGTCTTTATTCCTGCCTTCCTTTTTTTAAATGCAACCCTGCAGGTTTTACTCTGAATGTCAGTGTCTTCGCCAAATGACATACAGTAAATGATATATGCTGAACTATGGTTTAAAAACCATTTTCATAAATCATTTTTATGTTTCAATGTTAAAGCAGTAGAATTACTAGTTAACGTTAAAGTATCCTCAATTTAAAGCGTTTTGAGATCAAACCTAAAGCGATCGTGGGATTTGCAGAGCGTGCTCGTTCTGTCGCTTCGCACACCGGGTCTGAGATTATTTTCTTATTTAATCATATGAGCAGGAGAACACTCCAGCGTGCAGTATGATTAGTGACAGTGATATGCTGTAAGAGTATGAATCCGAATGTGTGTGAGTGAGGAGCTGGGGGAAAAAGATGATTTAACACACTTTCTGTGCAGAGATTGTTTGCTCATAGTTATGGTAATTCATATATTCTAATATCATGTGCACAGTGATGATGATGATGATGATGATGATGATGTATACTTGATGTGTACAGACTTTTTTTATAACAACTATAATGTCAAGAAGGCACTACAAAATAAGGTAAAAAAAAATGTAGGATTTAATGGATTTAATGCATAGACAGAGTGCAGGAAACATACAGCAGAGCCTTAAGGGTTTAAACAGGAAGACGAATACCTGGTGAACTCAAGCATGGGACAGGGTCATGTGACCTGCTCAGAGTTCTGTAAGGCCGTCAAAGGGGAGATTCTGAGCTGGAAATAATGGAGATAATGGAATAAATGGAGATGGACAAAACTCCAGATCCAAGCATAATGTATGCTGTGTGTCATGCTCTTATAGTAAACTAATCAACAACAGAGTGGGTGTGGTTCTTTATCTTTCTACAATAGAACTTCACTGAATGTTTTGTCCCTCTTACACTACATTATGTCCCTGGATATTACTGATTATTATTAAATATTGTCTTTTATTAAAGAAAATCACTTGTTGTTTATGTTGTTAGATAAAATCATAAATGCAGCTGTCTTTGTGTCATTATTATTACAATCTAATGATTTGACACCTAAACTAATAATAGATGCTCAGATCTAATTATTGTTCTTAGACTTTTTTCTCAGACATTTTTCTGTTTCTAAAATATCCCTAATAATCTGGCCCGACCCTGACAACACTAAACACTAGAGGAAGTGGGATTTAGAGGTCAATAAGCCTCTTGTGTGGTCTGCAGCGTTGGGTGTAATGCGTTACTAAGTAACGTTAGAGTACTTGGATTACTTTTTTGATGTAACAAGTAATCTAACGCATTAGGTCCGCAATTTAAGTACTCAGTTATTTAGTTACTTTTTCAAAAATGTAATCCGTTATTC
>JAOVVB010000030.1:1545045-1558604 GCA_028570985.1 Heterobranchus longifilis
TGTGTGTGTGTGTGTGTGTGTGTGTGTGTGTGTGTGTGTGTGTGTGTGTGTGTGTGTGTGTGTGTGTAAGTGAGTGAAAGAGTGTATAATTTGGGGTACATATGACTCAAGTATATAAGACCAATGTTATTTCTTAATAGAAATTCTTAAAGCTAGTAAATGCCTTCAGTGAAACATAATATTGCCATTTTTTCAGACTGATTATCTACACTACTGGGTAATAGAGTTGGCAATTTCCTTATTGTGACCCATAATGTCGGGTGTAGGACTGACCACTTTTCCTTTTTATGAACAAATTAATAAAATTTTATTTAATTCAATTTTATTTGTGTAGCGCTTTTAACAATTGTCCTTGTCGCAAAGCAGCTTTACACAATCGAAAGAAAATTATGGAAATTTGTATGAAATTTGAAAAATGTGTATGAATCAAAATGATCAGATTGTCCCAGATGAGCAAGTGGCAAGGAAAAACTCCCTGAGATGGCAATAGGAAGCAACCTTGAGAGGAACCAGATGTGAGACACACACACACACACACACACACACACACTGTGGACGATTTGGGAAGACCAATTGGCCTAATTTGCATGTCTTTGGACTGTGGGAGAAAACTGGCGCACCCGGAGGAAACCCAAGCACGGGAAGAACATACAAATTGTACAATGACTCTTATATACAGTATGTATACAATATGAAGAAGATGTTTGGAGAAGTATAAAGTATCTCTTGTTGATCTAGCAAGACATATATTTGTTCTGTGATTTTATGAGTCTAATGAATCATAGCTAATGAATGTCATATTTATCACTATTGTGGAATTTGTATTATCACCCAGTTACAAAGATATTTTGAGCCGAAAGTGATAACCATAGTTATATTTTAATTTATATTTTAATTAAGATATATAAAACTGAATAAAAAAAATTAGATTTGATTCTTTACAACAGATTTCCTAGCATATTGTATTTATGTTCATTTATTTTACAGGTTTTTACAGATTTTTTTTTAACAGGTGACCCTGGGTGAGCCGTTTACAGCGGCTCACTGGGATCATACAGTATATATTTATTGCGTCAAACCGGACTCAACCCTCCCCAATTTATCCAGGCTTGGGACTTTCACTTAAATGTGCATCTCCTTGGCTTGTGGAAGCAAATAAAGATGACAATTCCTCCACAGAGCGCCCATGGCCATGTATGAGATTGTGTAAATGAAGCAAGATTCAAATCATAAACAAAGAAAAAACATTGACTGAGCAACTTTTTATTTATTTTCTATATTAGTATCAGGGTAATATTTGATGAAAAGTATCTCCACATTAACTCAAGTAATGGGCGTGTGTACTTTATTCACATCTGCTTGTTTTCTGCAAGATTAAGTAACATTAATATTAAGCAAAACATATTTTTCCGTCACTTTTAACATCACTTAACGAAAAAAAACCTTTTTCCAGACACGTACATGTGAAATGTCCTACCCTAACATTGAACCAGGTGTTGCTTTAGGCTGTTTAGGTGTTTATCCATGTATATCCACACCAGTCCATCAAAACACACCTACACTCCAAAAGAAAATCACACACACACTAGTGTACCAATTGTCCAATGTCAGGAAGAGCTCATTAGCCGGCTGCTATTTATACCTCACCCACGTCCCAGTCAGTGACAAAGCTTTATTCATGCCATATGAACGACTGTAATTACCATCACTTCGACGTCAACGTCTGAGTAGGAATTCCATATCAGTTTTGGATTTTTTTTTTTTTTTCGAAAGTCCTGATTAGTTTGAAATGAGGAAGTATGCTCAGCAAACAAGCAGAAATAAAAAATTAGGACAGGAATAGCATAGCTATTTTGTGAAAAACACTGCGTCATTTCTACGAAGACGTGTCCTAGTATTGACGGATTATCACAGCTAGACATTATAAATCATCTGTAACCATAATTAAGGTTTTTTTTTTTTTAAACACAGAATTAATAATTGAGGATATTTACACAATATTCATTCATTCAATTATTCATTTCGAAACCGCTTATTCTGTACAGGGTCACAGTAGGCCTTAACAGTGTCACAGTAACCTGGAGCAACAGACCTGAAGGTGGGCCTCGAACCTGGAGGTGTCTCGAGGTGTGAGGCCACAATGCCGATTCATTCAATATATATTTTTTTAATGATCTATATTTCTATTCGATGGCACGGTGGTTTATTGGTTAGCACTGTCGGCTCGTACCTCCAGGGTCTGTATGCAGTATAAAGCAGTATAGATGATGAGAGAGGGAGTAATATTTCTTGTCTTCATTTTCCTGTTCCACTTAATCAGTGTCAAGGAATTAGAGGAAGAGTATACATGAATAAATTTGTTAAATTGTTATTACTTTATTGCTAAGCACTCTTCATTGAAATGCGACTCATTTGACTTTGAGCTCAGGAATTACTGTCTCGAATTCTCCTAAAGGTCAAGAATTATTAGTCCTTTTTAAACCTTAGAGTCTTAGAGCTTTCTAAAATATGTCTGCTTAATTATTTTCCCCCTTCACTCCTTTTCTAAGCACACTGTTTCAGTGTCTGTAGCTTTAAATCAACTGCTTCTGAACCCGCCCTTTGAGGAGGTGCATTTCTTAGCCAATTAGAATGCAGGAGCCAGAAATGTCCATGTTTACGCTTTTATCAAGCATTTTCCACCTTGTTTTTCAGCCCTGCGTTCATGACAATCGAAATAAAAGAAAAAGCTTGTTGATTCACAATGACGTCCTCAGTGGTTAGCGATATGAACATAAAAAACAAAGCAAGAGCTGATGAAGGCAAGGTTGTCAATCAGCACTAAGCTCTTTCTGGTGTAGTAGTTAAAATGCAGACTAGAGAACAGCAGAGTTGAGCACTGAGCTGGGGGAGGGGGTCTTGTTATATGAGGTCACATTAGGGGGAAAATCTGATTTTCTTTCTGATTTAAGCATCAACGAATACAAAATGGAAAAAAAAAGGATAAACAGCAGGGGATTTTTTTTCCTCGTTTTGTTTTTTTGACTGGTGACCCATCTGAATGACAAAACATGACTAAAAAGTGAATTCTGCATAAAAGGTGCCTTTAAATGCCATGATTAAAGCTGTCCATTTCTTTAGCAACCTCCATGCTTTTTTTTTATACCCGTTGAATTTTTGACTTTGCACCATTTTTTTTTCCCCTGACGCTAGTTGTTTTGGATTCTCTTACCTTGGATGCTCGTGAATTTTGCATTGTGCTGACTCAGGTGCTGGCTGCCACGCTTTGAAGCTCATCTGTACTCTTAATAAACCTCCTGCATAGGAATCCACAAATCTCTGCAATTTTGTTAAGAATATTCTATGAGATTTGTTCCGGGGTTTTATCTGACCGTGACCTCTGTTTGGGATATGGACCTGGATTTGTATGAGGTAACCATGTCTCCCTGTGGACCATGATTTGCAAAAGAAAATAATAATAACAAAAAACATATATATTTTGTGCATTGAATTTTCAACATTGATCCTCTTTTGCGATTTTCATTTATCCTTCGCGAGAACGCAATTGACAAAGGATTATATTATTAACATAAATGAATAACACATATGAAATAAAATTCATAGAGAATAATAATAAAAAAAAGCTCATAACATTAGGCAGTTTGCAATCTACAAGCAATCTCACTGCTTATAAGCAGGACTCATTTGTCAGGATAATCTGATGCAAATCCTCTGTGCAATTGTCTGCAGCTGATTTAGCCACGCTCCGGTAGGTTCATCATTCTTTAAGAAAACTTCATCCCTTAAACAAATTGTTTTGTGAGCCTTCTGCCTTCTCTACTGGGAAAATTTACACCCTTACTTTTTTTAAAATGTCGTTAGTATAATACGGTTAGACGTGATTTATCAGAGTAGCGTAAAATAAAATTACACGGTCATGTGATAATAAAAAACAAGCTTCAATGCTGACGTCTATAATTTATTATTGTTCAGTTTAACTAGACATTAAAAAAAACCCAGGTCTTTGTGCTTTTATTTATTTATTTATTTATTTATATGCATGCATTTGACACTCTCTGCAACCTACTAAACCATTTATTGTGGTGTCGCGCACGTATTGTACTATTCAGTATTAAATGCTAACACTAACTGGAGCTCTTATTAAGAAGTTTTATAGGGTTGATGAAGGTTTATAAGGTATAAGGTATTAAGGTTGGTGTTGAAATTTGAAAATCCTCCACTCACATACACTCACATTTACTTCATTTGGTACACCTTACTAGTACTGCATTGGACCCACTTTTACCTTCAGAACTGATTTTGTTCTCCATGGCATGGACTCAACAAATGGCAACATTTCGGTCCATATTGACATGGTAGCATGACGCAGTTGCTGCAGGTTTGCCAGCTGCACATCCATGATGTGAATCTCCCATTCCACCCCATCCCAAAAGTGATCTATTAGATTGAGTACAGTGATCTCACTGTCATGTTCAAGAAACCAGTTTATGATGATTTTAGCTTTGTGTGTTTTCCTGTGTTCATAAAGGAATGGACAGGGTCAGCAACAATACTGTTGCTGACCATGCTCATTTGGTACTAAGGGGCCCAGAATGTGCCAAGGAAATCTCCACCACACCATTAGACCGACACCACCAGTCTGAATCACTGATTCAAGGCAGAGTGGATCCATGCTTTCATGTTGTTTAAACCAAATTTTGACCCTACCATCCAATTGTCACAGCAGTGATCGAGACGCATCAATTAGACCGAGGCGATGTTTTTCCAATCTTCTGTTGTCCAATTTTGGTGAGCCCATGTGAAGTATAGCCTTGGTTTTCCTGTTCTTAGCTGACAGGAGCAGCACCCGGTGTGGTCTTCTGCTGCTGTAGCACATCTGCTTGATGTTTTGATGTGTTGTGCATTCAGAGATGTTCTTCCTATTACCTCGGCCATAACGAGATATTATTTGAGTTACTGTTGCTTAAACCAGTCTGGCAATTCTTCTCAGACCTCTGGTATCAACAGGGCATTTTTCGCCCAAGAGAACTGCCCTCAATGGGTATTTTTCTTTTTCTTTTTACACCATTCTCTATAAACCCTAGAGATGTTTGATCGGCAGTTTCAGAAATCCTCAGACCAGCCCGTCTGGCACCAACAACCAAGCCAAATAAACAGAGTCACTTCAAGCACATTTCCTCCACATTCTGACACTGAGTTGCTGCCGTCTCATTGGCTGACCTAATGAAGTGGCCAGTGAGTGCATGGAATACACTAAACATTTCATAGTAAGAGTTAAAAACTCTTACGTTTTGGCTCTAAAGTACCAAATAGTGGATGTTTTTTTTAATCCTGAAGCTGTACATAAACTAGTACCAAGTTGACTCTGACCCCTATCGTTTCCCACACTTTGTACCCCATCTGTCCCTTTTTGCCTTCCACATTTCTTTTTCATCCCCCCTGCTCTTCTTGAGTATTTTTATATTTTGGGAAGTCTGAATCTGTAGGTTATGTATGTGGGATGAGGTAAGAGGAGCAGTAGAACTACAGTATGTGAGGATCTTCAACCTTGGTGCTAGTTGATACTTGTTGTAGTTGGTATGACTTTGGACTTTTGCCTGGTTTTAATCCTGTTTTTTAGGCAATACTTTTTTAAATGTTTTTTTTTATTCGCTTCGCCTGGATACTTCTCTTGACTGTTCGGGCAAAAACAAGCAAACTATCACTGTACTGACATAAAAAAAAGTGTGTAGAGACTAGAGAGCTGTATTGTCAAGTGTTGCATTGTACACAAGCACACCGTAGAAGGAAATATCATTCCTCTAAGGCTTTGGTGCAATGTGTTATAGGAAAGTGACAACAGTGTGGTGGTGCGAGATTTTGAACACGATACCAGACATTAAGTACACAATGGACATTTTGAAATACTTTTGGAAAAGTGTGAGGGTTTCGGACGATGAGATACTTGAACATGGAGGAGGATACACACTGATATCGACACAAGTCCTGATTATGTTAGTTAACCACAAAAACAAAAAAAAACTATTAGAGCATATGATAGTGTAAATTAAAAGCTATTAAAATGAAGTACATTAGCTACTGGTAGCTACTGGTTAGTTAACATGGATGGAGCAGAGTTGGATTGTAATGCATAATGGCTCAGCGGTTAGTGCTAATGCCTCACACCTTCAGGACTGGGGGTTCAAATCTCGCTCCGGGCTTTGTGCATGGAGTCTATATGTTCTCCCTGATCTTGATGGGTTTTCCCATGTTCTCCAGACTCCTCCCACATTTCAAATGCATGCACTGTAGGCTGATTGACGTTTCCAAATTTCCCCCTGGTGTATAAGTGGGTGTGCTCCTGTGCCATGGGATGAGATGTCCCCAGGTAAAATTCCCTGGGGTGAACTCCAGGCTTCCCGCAACCATAAGTGGGACATAAAAATGTCAAGAGTCAAAAAACTCCTCACTTTGGCAAGGTTCACATTACAAGCCTTTAAGGACTCAAATCAATTTTTTTTTTACCCTAATGTGACAGAGATCTATTTTTTCATGCACAAATGTGATGTTTTACAAATCAGATCTGAGTCACTTTCATATGTGATTGGATAAATATCCGATACGTGGACATGTGACTTGAAAGTATGTACAGGACGCTCGCTAACATCATGTGGAAGAGGGTGGATAGTGCTTTCCTGTGATTATAAACACTGAAATGTGTTGTTGTTGTTGTTGTTGTTGTTGTTGTTGTTTTGCTGTATTTCATCACTACTACAGTGTTTACTGTAGCTTGCCATTTCAGATGGACTTTCGGATCCTGTTGCATGTTTTTTTGCATTATTTTTTACCTTGTATAACACTCAGGGGATTTGAGTACCCTCGGATCACGCTGCAGACAGGAAATAAATGTTTCGATGGATTAACCTGGCTTAGGGTAAGCAGAAAATAAAGCATGTTTCATTGATTCGGCGCTGACTGATCGCTTTGAGATGGTTTTTAAATTAAGTCTAGAGTTCAGGCTTCGCCTACGGAATGCACGTTTTATTATATCATTAGTTACTTAAATGCCGATCGGGACCGAGACGCAGTAGCAACTGGTCAGAGGGACTAAAGTCTCCGTCTCTCACTGGTCGTTTGAGTCTGTCTAAGTGTGTGTGTGTGTGTCTGTGTGTGTATGTGTGTGTTTATATAAATATATACATATATGCGTTATTGATTGTAATTGAATTTGGTTGGAGCGAACTCTCAGACGATTGTCTAGGCCAAAGCCAGTGATGGATTTTAGGTTTCAGCTACAGTCGTCTCAGATTAATGGGAGGAGACCACAGTGGGCAGGGAAACGGAGCGATCAATTCCCCGATAATTCCATATTTTTCACATCATCATCCAAGAGAGAGAGAGAGAGAGAGGAGTAGGAGTCGTGCGGAGTGGATCAGTGGCGTGGAGATGTGGCGCTTCGTCACAAGCCTTTGAGGAAGTGATCTGTTATGGAGGTAAATAAATAAATAAATAAACAAAGCGGAGGACTAAATTGGAATTAATTAAATGTATGGGTGCGAGTATTGACCCAACTGGACGTAAACGTAATAGATGTCTGGAGGAAGAGATGATGGTTGAAAGAGAGAGAGAGAGAGAGAGAGAGAGGGGAAAGCGCGAGTTGTGCACTTCTACTACAACAAGGGCATCTGCAACGTGATCGTGTGAACTAAGAAAAGCAAAACTGCAATATATAAAAGAAAAAAAGAGAAATAAATATGACTCGGATGGCAAATTTACACAAAGGCCCTCTCTGTATCAGGGACAGGACATTTTCATCTTCCCAAAGTCAGCGGTTTACTGATGCAGTACTTTTACGCCCTCCATTAGATAAAGTGCATGCTTGTAGTGTTTTTTTTTTTTTTTTTTTTCTGTGTGTGTGTGTTTATACCTAAACCCCCTGGCCAGGCCCAAGCTGGGTAGGGATCATGTGTGTGTGTGTGTGGTGCAGGTTTGAGAGTCCGAGTGGTGGATCCTGTTTCAGCTGATCGTGCATGGAAAGGTTTCTGCCTGCAAAGCTGCAAAAAGTAAAAGAGAGACTAATATTTGAAAAAAAGAAAAAAAAAGACAGAGGGAAAGAAAGAAAGAAAGAAAGAAAGAAAGTGTGTGTGTGTGCTTTTTGACGTGTGTGGGGGTTTTTGGTGGAAGTGAGAAATCTGAAGAGAACAAGAGCGAGGTGAAAAATGAGCTCGGCCCCCGTTGGCACAAATGTGTTTGTGTGGGCGTGCATTAACATTTACGTGGGCCGGATATGCAAAAGCGCTCAAACAAAAAGAGCGGCTACTCCTAAATAGCCGAACGCTCTGCAATCCATCACCCTGCGCTCGGCGCTGCCCAGACTCGTTTCCCTCCTCTGCGTAAAGAGATGCTTATTTGGCTCAGAGGAGAAGACAATTAGCCCGTGTATGAGTGTGGACTCGGGCAAAATCTCGCCACGCCGAGAGCCGCCGCAGCCGCATGGCAGAACCGTTCGAGGGCCTGACAAGCAATTAGACCAGAGTGAGCACCGGTATCTCTCTCTCTCTCTCTCTCTGTCTAAAAGATCCTATAACAGCTGCGTTACAGCTTCATTATTTTATTACTGATCCTCATGGCTGGGGGGGCTTTTACAAAGAGATCCTTGATCTCTGGCTTGGGTTCTTCTCTCTTCAAAGCGCCCCCTGGTGACCGGTGCCTTGAGCAGTTAAAAAAAAAAAAACTTGATTTAAAAAAAAAAGATGTTCCTTTACTAATGAGTTTTTCATTACCATGCCTCATATTATTATAATTATTACAAAAAAGAGACTAGTAAAGGAACCTTCTATCTCATAAACATCCGCCAACTTTAAACATTTATAAATGGTTATCACAGTGGCCTCGTACCTCCAGGGTCAAGGGTTCGAATTCTGTCTCTGGTCTCTGTGTGTATGGAGTGTAACAGTCCAAAGACATGCTGAATCAGCCAATTGGTATTTCCAGATTCTCCATAGTGTGTGAATGTGTGTGTTGGTGTGCCCTGTGATGGATTGGCACCCTGTCCAGGCTGTACCCCACCCCAAGTCCCCAGGGACAGGCTCCAGGCTTTCAGTGACCCTGTACAGGATTAAGTGAGTAAGTGTTGGGAGCTCATAGTGCTATAAGAGGAATAAAGTGCTGCAAGGTTGTGCTGTTACAGTCGCATGCTTTATTTCCTCATGCTGATCAGCTTCGTCAGCTGCTGGACCATACCAGGAGAAGTTCGCCAACAAAAAAGTTCGAAGAATGAGACAAAAAGTCTTACCAAAGCTTTTTTTTTTCAGTTTTTTTATCGATTAATCCTCGGTAAGCACTTTATCCTGGTCAGGGTGGCTCATGGATCCAGAGCTAATGCCAGGATGGAAAAACAGCCTGGATGGGATGCCAAGTAGGGGCAATTATATATAGCTGGGCCACCTACTCACAGGTTTATAGGAGGTGGGAGAAAAACAGGGGGAGCTCCTGCTCAGGATCTAACCCAAGGCTGAAAATGTTGGTGGAAATGTTCCCTCGATTTTACTGTTTCACTTCTACTGGGTTTTCTTCAACACTGGAGAGATTATTATTATTATTATTATTATTATTATTATTATTATTATTATTTGTATTATTATTAATAATAATAATAATAATAATAATAATATATGTTTTGAAAATCTCTCTAGTGTATTCCTGTCCCTTTATTATTATTATTATTATTACATCCATCCATCTAGACACATCCATTGTAGTCCAACTAGGGACCGTGGAGGCCAATGGTGACCATTGTATTTAGTCCCATTTGTCCAGTCATAGTAGGACCTCCAGTCAACATTCACACACTACGGGCAATTTAAGAACGCCAGTTAGGCTAATCTGCATGTCTTTGGACTTTCGGAGGAAACTTTGAGAACCCGGAGGAAACCCACCAAGCACAGTGAGAACATGCAAACTCTATGCACACAGACCCTGAGACAGGAATCAAACCCAGGACCTGGGGATACAAGGCAACATTGCTAACCACTAAGCCACCGTGCCACCAATATAATAATAATATTAATAGTGGAACAGGAATACACTAAAGTAATGAATTCGCTGAGACCTGCAAGTGAACAAACAGTATAAATAGAGCGTTAAATATCGCAGCAGGATGTACAGGTTCACAGGTTATGTGTGCAGATCGAAAAGTTTGGTAAAAATGGAAGTGTTCTTACACACGCTGGGAAACAAAATCACGTCTTATACACACGGAGAAAAACTCGGCCTTTAGGCTTCCAGTGTAAGTGAGTTTGGAGTAAACAGGTTATCCGTTATCTCAGTGCAGGAGAATGTGTAGAAATGATTGCTTGTGGTAATCATGCACACACACACACACACACACACACACACATACACACATGAAAGCTACAGAATGTTCAATGGGATATTATATCAGTTATTATTATCATTATTATGAAAAGATGATCGTCTGTTCAGTGGCGGTGGATCTTTGAAGTGGACGATTGTTTTCGCTTCTCAGGTGTGTGAGTGTGTGTGTATATGTGTATCGCTCTCCATTTCAGTAAGTTGTTAAGGGAATTTAAAGGCAGGGATTTTTTTCGGACTTCTGTGTGTTAGAAGTCACTTTGATCAATGTCTGCATCTGCTTCCAGTAGCTGCGGGGCTGGAGAACTGCTGAGAGACGAATTCCTGTGTGTGTGGTGTGTGTGTGTGTGTGAGAGAGAGAGAGAGACAGAGAGCAGGTGCGTAGGTGTACAATGTGAGCATGTGCATCCATTTTGCTTCTCCTCGTGGCCGAGGTGTGAAAAGCGGACCTGTGTGGGGAACGCGGCTCGGCTCGGCTCGGCCTTGGCTCAGGCGTCCTCTAGTCTCTAATGAGAAGCTTTTTCACTCAGCCGATTGGAGCTAATGAAGCATCCGCACTAACGAGGGAGCGGCATCATGATGGCATGGCGCCATTTGTCCTTTGAAAAGACATGCATGCACAGATCAATATGTCTTTTTGTTTGAGACATCTGGTTTAAAACACGTCATATTTGTGCGTCATATTGAGCGCTCTATCATCTTAAGCAATGTAGATGATTTTAGCACACTTGGGGACAAAGGTGAGCATTAAAACATCAAATTTTGTGTTGAGACAGCTCTAAAAAACTGTTCTGTGTCACATTAGGGTAAAGAACATCTAACTTAAGTCACTTCAGGTTGGTAATGTGAACACAGCCTTAGATATTTAGCAATTTTTTATTTTAGTTTTTTTTTTTATATCACAAAATAGTCTGTTCTGAAACAGTAAGAATCAATAATCTGCAATAAAGCATTTTCTTATATGGAATAAAAATTATTTAACAAAATACAAAAACTGATGAACCAAACTTTGTTAAAATGTAGAACAAATTTCATAAAATTAATGATATTAAAATCTATAATGTAAATTGTTAAAATGTTGCCAGAGTATATAATAATTATATCTAAAAATTGCGATTTGGAAGACAATTAATTTAAATCTGGGGAAAGACATGATTGGAGTCTTGAACTCAAAAATATTAAACTTTGAAACAAAAACTTAAAGAAAAAAAATAAAATTGGAATGCAAAGTGTTACATTTGAAAAAACAGTTATTAAAACTTGTTCAAAATGTAAATTGAATTAATAACTGCAAAAAAAAAATTATAATAAAATAAAAAACAAGTAGCTTTGTGATAGCTCATCTACACTCCCAATCATTTTTGTTCATCTTTCACTCATCTTTTGTTTACACACTCAGATTTTTTTTGGTATATGGTAATGGTTTTTAAAAAGAAGAATTTTTATCATATTTGTACATATTCTTATCTGTAAATTATAAAAATATATATATATAAATGGTTATATGACTGTTATACAGTATACAAAAGTCTAACATTTATATAAAAATATGGATTTGTTATATGTTCGGAGCAGAATTCACACAAATTCTGGTCAAATAACAACTAATATCTATAAAATATAAATATGTTTGGTGTCTTCAAATATGGCAAATATATATATGATATGTTTATTATATAATATATATAATAATGTATATAATTTCTGGATATTTATTATTGGACCAGTTTTAATGAGTAACACACAGATTGCTATTTTGTTTCTATAATTTTAATAAATAGTAATTGTTATTTAAAAAAACAGGAACAATCTGTAAAACAATGTTTATTTATTTCAACAATTAAAGTGAAATACGCTTTAAGGATTTTGATCATTATTTTGTTTTTAGATTTGGAAATATAATTTTCCAAAAAATAAGTATTTTCAGCTCAAAAAGAATATCATAATGTGAAACCATGCTGCAGGTTATAAAAGTAAATATATCTTACTATAATGTATTATTGCATCACAGGCACTGTCCTGATATTTACAGTATACAGAGAGCAGAGTATAAAATCTCCAGATCTCTTTAAGAGCTCCCAGGGGAAAAAAAATTTACACACACGCGCACACACATCTACAGTGCAACATGTTTGGTGAACGTGTCATTGGGTGTTCAAACTTTTTTTCTCCTATGCTGCTCTTCGTCCCTGGAGTTTGTCGTTCCTAATCAGCTTATTGAGTTTATAGTATTGTTTATTTTCATTCTGCGATAAATCCAGGAGTAGTTGGAATTGATTTTCATTCTTATATCCTTGATTTGTTGTTCGTCCAGTTCATACAAGAAATATTGATGATAATAAATAATAAAGCAATGATAATAATAATAATAATAATAAAAGATATATTACTCCTTTGGTCAATACTGCTCCACAGCACTGAACACACACCAAGTCTATATTCGGGCTCGATTTCCTCACCGTATATCTTTGGAGTGAAAAGAACAAGCCAATAAATCTTGCTAAAACCGGTATTTTATATCTTTCGGTATCGACTGCAAAGGGTTTGAGGGTTTCGAAGAAACGCACTGGTGTACTGTTGCAACCTCAAGCAGAGTTCTTCTTCTGCTTTTTGATCTAGACGCCGTATATTACCCCACGTGGTTATGTTGTGTGACGAAACACAGGACAAGATAGAGATCCGATGTCTGTAATAAAGTCCCAGAACATGGAGCGCTTCCAAGTAGGAGTGTAGGAGAAATAACAAGCACATGTCAGTCATTTCTGCTACTGCATGCGGCGGCCTTGGAGCACCCATAGGATTTATGTGGCTGGGTCTGAATTTAATACTGCATTCGACTAAAACTAACTCATACAGTACTGTGAAAAAAGTCATGAGCCCCCATCACTTCTTCATATTTCGCTTCCAAAGACCCAGACTTTCCTGGTTTTTTATTGTGGTCTTGAGGAACAGTTCTCCAGGCTTCCTAAATGACTTTTCTGGCTCTCATTTTTGGCAAGTATTTGTCTTTTGTTATTTTCAGTCCAGTCGCTGTACCTGAGCAGTTTCTGAGGGAGGTTTTCGGTTTGTTAAGCCACACACTGACCTATAAATCATTCAAGTGAAAAAACATCTAACTCGAGGCAGGATCCAGTGAGAAACAGGTGCAGATGATGACAGATGATCAGGCTGGTGATTAGTATACTGGTGATGCTGAATGCTGAGTG
>JAOVVB010000030.1:1572612-1585196 GCA_028570985.1 Heterobranchus longifilis
ATGAGGATGGGTTCCCTGTTGAGTCTGGTTCCTCTCGGGGGTTTCTTCCTATTGCCATCTCAGGGGGTTTTTCCTTGCCACTGTCACCATCACCCTTGGCTTGCTCATCAGAGACATTTCATTCATCATTCATTCATTCATTCCATTATTATCTAGACACATTTTCCTCACACATACACACTTCCAAAATTTTTCTTTAAAAAAAAAAGACCATTGTTAAAAGCGCTATATAAATAAAATTGAATTAAAAAAAGAAACATTTCTATGTTGAATAGCAATGTTGAGAGTTAAATAATTTGTTAAATATTAGGTAATTATTTATCATTACTGCTAAGACAAAACTGTTACTGGTAAAGTCATCTGTTAAAGCATGCAATAAATGTCCTATGAATCAGTGGATTTATTATTAAGCCCGACCACTACCACTGTGAAAGGGCATTTTTATATACCGATATTTCTTTCACCTTCAAAATCATCTGAAACGCAGAGAATCAATTTAGTGTCTCTTTAAAGGATGTCGATTTAAAACAAACAATTGCCCAAGCCTAGCTCTCATAGAAGCAGAAATCATAGAAATCATACATTAAAGGACTTTTGAACTGTTTTACTGACAGGTTCAGAGAATGTTGATAACGAAGTGCTGTGTACCTCACAGAGCACTTTAGAAAGTGAATTTGACAAAGAGAATACAATAGCGTACTCATACACTTGAACGCAAGATTGCCTCGCTTTGTTAGAAACAGTTCTAACAAAGCACAACATCAACATTGAAACCACATAGAAAGGGTACGAAGCCCCTGGCGCGTAACTCTTATTTGCCTTTGGGGATTGGCCCTTGAGTGAAAACCCCTGGCTCTCAGCCACAACTGAAACGCTCTCATGTGCAGAAGACCCAAAGGTATCACCGTGGATGCAGCTGCCATGAGGCCTAAAGATCTCTGAAAGTGACGAACAGTCACTCTCTGGTCTAGCTTGATTTCCTTTAGGGTGCTGAGAATAGATTCGACACGAGCAGGAGACAGCTGTGCCCGCATAGTGATCGAATCCCATGTGACACCCAAGTATGTTGTCCTCTGAGCCGGAAAGAGCATGCTTTTCCTGGCGTTGGGTGTCAATCCTAAAGAACTGAGATGAGCTAGGACGACATCCCAATGTCGAAGCGCTAGCTCGTGAGACTGGGCCAGAATCAGCCAGTCGTCTATGTAATTCAGAATACGGATGCCCCGGAATCGCAAGGGAGCCAGGACAGCATCCATGCATTCTGTATATGTGCGGGGTGAAAGAGCTAGACCAAATGGAAGAACCCGATACTGGTAAGCTTCGCCCCCCGAAAGCGAACCTCAGGACTGTAGTAGCCTGACTCTCTGTCTGGTAGGGGAACATGTTCTATGGCTCCTTTTCCCAGCAACGTCTGCAATTCGAGAGTCAGCAGATGCGCCCTTTCCGGTTGAAGCGCGGAGGGCGATGTGCGAACTGGATCCTGTAACCCTTCTCTACAGTCCTTAATACCCAAGGAGATATACCTGGCAGTAGCTTCCACGCTGTCAGTTTCTCTCGAAAGGGGCACGAGTTCGGATACACACAGGGGGGGGGGTGGAGGTTGGAAGTTCGGCATCCTGGACTATGGCAGGAAATGACCGAAAAGCTAACCTCATGTCGTGTTGCCCGAAACACCAGTGGCGGCGGAGCCTGAACACCGACCTCCTGAGGGTGCCAGGGAGGGCACTTTGTTTTTAAAAGGAATTCTACGCGAGGGGGTGCGCAGCTGCTAACGCACTCTTTTTGCCAGGTCGAGACTGGGTGGCCGACAGTCCCGAATCTTGAGCGGGAAAGAAATTTTCAGAAGGCCTGTTCATATAATCTCGCCTCCTTAAACCTAACGGCGTCGCCAAACAGGCCAGAGGGCGAGATGGGGGCATCAAGGAGGAAGGCACGATCCTTATCCTTGATGCCCGTAAGGTTTAGCCATAGGTGCCTCTCCGCGGAAACCAGGGAAGCCATAGAACGGCCGATAGCACTATAGGGAACTACTATAGCAGTAGTAGGGAACTACTTAGCAGTAGTAGGGAACTACATAGCAGTAGTAGGGAACTACTTAGCAGTAGTAGGGAACTACTAGTAGTTAGGATAGCAGTAGTAGGGAACTTCTTCCATTTCTGCAGAAGCAAGGGAGGAGGTCTCTCCTGCGCAATCACAAGAAGCGCCTAGGCGTGCTTGCGAGGCGGACGGAGAAACTTCCCGATCGGGTGAGAGCGCGAGAGAAAGGAGGGGAGACTCCGTCTCTTGCGCCTTTTCCAGATCCGCACGTGAGCCCCAGGAATGCGCCGCGGCCCGTGCTTTCTCTTTAAAGAAAGCAAGCCGCGCGCGAAGCACCTTTATCGGGAGGAGGTCACAGTGCTCACACTCTCCTTGAAGCCCAAGGAGATCGTGATCTTCTCCCAAACACTGAAAACAATAAGTGTGGAGATCACCCTCCGGTAGGATTCTATCACACGGAGGCACACATCTCGTTTGAAACTCAGCCATCTTAGTCAAAACACTCAGCTGAGTCAAACACTCTTTTGTTCTTTGTTTGCATACACACACGCGAACACAATACGTCCTGAAGACAAAAAGATCTGAGGAATGTTTCCGGTTCACTCCTATTTATAACCTGCAGGTGCACTTCATCAGATGACGTCACCTGACCGAGGTTATATAAGCCAAAAATTTGGCGTGTTTGATACACACATGCTTTACAACCGGCAACACAAAAAGATGTTCCCATAGCGTTTTCACGCAGCATCGAGTGTAGCTTTTGAAAGGGAACTGTTTATGACTGCTTAAATGTCTCGAGTTTGTGCCGACCCACTCATTCAAACATGTGGACAAGAAAGGAAGGAACTCAGAGCTGGTTATATGGCTGAGGTTTTGTGTAGAGAGCTAAGGCCAGTAAGAAGGGCATGTTCTGTGAAGAAAGCTAGAGGGAAGTAATTTTCAATATCATCACTAGAAACTATGTGGGTTTTTCTTGTATTTGTTTTTATTTGTGATTTTGTTCCAATTTTACATGAAAAAAAATCAAGCATTTGTGTTTTTGCCAAAGTTTCATTAGCTTTCCCTTCATCTCCTGGTCCGTAGGGAGCGCCGAGTAGCCTCTAGCTTGAAAACTGAAGTTCTTGTTTTACTCTTATTGGTTGTTGTTTGTTGCTGTTTTTAGTGTTCGTTATACATGCGCTGCGTGGACTGCGCTGAAAAAGCAGGCTGGAATAAATGCAACAATATCTGCCCATGAGCAACATTACTATTTATGCCATGGCCGTGCTGAAATCTTTATTCTGATTTGTCAAGAGGTGCTGATTAATTTTCTATAACAGGCAGTAGGCCAGCTGTAAATCACAGGTTTAAAGGTATTAATGCACTCTTTTTAATATGTTGTTGTTTCCATAGTAACACACATAGACGTGTATTATGGATAACAGTGAATAAAAAAATATGTAGAAGCTTTCCATAAGAAAACATTTCATTTAACATTTATAGGAGAAGTCTCTGCTGTCAAAGACACTGAGTTTGCACAGCAGTTGGCCTTCGTCCTGCTTAGCAGTCTTGTCCATGGTGCTGACCCTAAAGACAGTTTTAGACTGTCTGATTCCCTCAGCCCTTTCAAGCTTACTGTGTGAGATCCCAGTGAAATCTATGATAGGAGATTTTTTTTTGTCTATTAGAATTTTTGCTAATGTTTTTTTTTTTTTGGCTGAAACTGAAGGATTTTTGGATGAATGCTTAAGCAGTGCTCGCACTGTACGACTTTAATCAGATCAGAAGTGACTCACACTGCCAACAAGTCCAACATAGAGGGTTTAGAGACAATTATTATTATTATTATTATCTAAGAAGCAACAAAGAGCACCCAATGACTTAAGTCCTTTTTCCCCTTCTAAACAAACCTATTCAATGTGTAATAATGATCTTAGTTAAAAGCACAGATTTATTTTACCAATATAATCTATCACCAACAAAACACACACACACACACACACACACACATGTATAATACTGTGTAAAAGTCTTGACACACCCTCATTTCTTCATATTAAATGTAATTACATTATGTAGATGATGTAGACTAAATTGATGAAATGTGAACCAATATATTATTGCAATAGGGTGCAAAGTGCCTAAAGATATCATTTAAAAATTGATTGTTTATGTAACAACCTCAGCAACAACCTTATTTCCCCTCTCATCTGCTCCAACCACTCAGCACTGTGCGGCTTAATAAACAAAAAACTTTCTTCTGAAACTGCTCAGGTACAGGGACTGGACTGAAAATAAGAGACAAAAACTTGCCAAAAATCACTGTGCGCTCTCGCACCTCCATGGTCAAGGGTTCGATTCTTATCTCAGTTCTGTGTGAGTGGAGTTTGCATGTTCTCTCCATGCTTGGTGGATTTACTCCAGGTATTTCAGTTTCCTCCCACTGTCCAAAGACATATAGAGTGGGCTAATCTGTGTTTCTAAACTCTCCGTAGTGTGTGTGTGTGTTTGTTCCCTATGGATTTTATTAGCACCCTGGATTAGCACCCTGCCTAGTGTCCCAAGTCCCCTGGGATAGACTAGAAGTTCCATGTGACCCTGAACAGGAGATATAGTACATTATAGAAAATGTGTGAGTGAGTTTTTTTTTTAGTGTTTGATGTTTGAACATTAAGTGACATCGGTATCACCTATAAGCACTTAATAATCAATAAAATAGAGATGTGATTTCTGCTACTGTAATAAAATATTTTTTTGAAAATTCCTGAATTCCAGAATTCCTTTGTTAAAAGGTTTAATCTCAGTAAGAATGGTTTGTTTTTGGACATTCCCTTAAAGAGATACCTTTCATTTCTTGGCCATTTTATGCTATATAATGAGTTTGGTTCGATATTAGTGAGCATACTCCTGCCTAAAAAAAGCCTTGAGCAAAATCCTTTTCCTAAGTCACTTTGGATAAAATCCTCCAGCAAAATGGGTCATTATCAATGCATTTATTCAGAGGTTAATTCTCACGTTCTGCTTTCTAAATTCAGACATCAATTTCCATTTCTTAGAAAGAAACACAAACATCCTGATGTTTGTAAAGGGAAAGCTGGTTTAATGCGTCAGCAACGGAGCTCTCCGTGGTTCTGAACGAGACTTAAAACAATCGCTGTGGAAATAATTAAGAAAAAATTACAAAGAAAAAAACTAACAAACTCAACTTCAGAGAAATACATGTTTAATATGTAACACAGATTTAATATTAGAGTACGCATTTTTTTCATGACAGGGTGGTGTTATTTGGGGGGGAAAAATAAGTGTGAAAAAATGCAATCAAGCTTGCCTTGGTATTAAAAAAAAATCACACAAATAAAACCTGATTTGTTTGGCTCCACTATGGTTACTTTCACACTTTGATTTTTTCCCTTTCTTTAAAGATCCACCTACTGTCTATCAGTGAAGACCAGCCAGCCTTTATTATTATTATTATTATTATTATTCTCCTGTTGCACTTTGAAGATTAGACTTGCTGATCTTTATGCTAATTATTCCATGAAGCCAAAACTCATGATCTTTAGATAATTGGGTAATAAGTTCAATATAATTACACCTATTAACACAAATCAGAGCAGGCACAGGGTTTCTATGTGCTTTAATTTTTCTTTAAAAAAAAAGATCTTCCTGGATGTTGAGCATCTCATTGCTAAACTGGAAAGGAAATATAAATAAAGATGTAAGCATAATGCTTGTGTAATCGACAGAGAAACCCATGCTTCATGCTAATCATAAAATTACAATATGTTTGCAGGTATTTAACATGCATTGAGTACATAGTGGAGACCAGTAAAGATGTCTCACGTTAATCATTTCTTCTTGCTTTTTAAGAAAAGGGCTATAGTATATGGCTATAACTAGTTATGTAGCTTTGAAAAGATTTTCACTGCTTTTTCTTTTTACCTTTCAGTGTGAAGTCCCAGACCATTTATTGTCAGTTTAATTAACTATACAAGAGTAACAATGATGCCCTAATAACCTGCTAGCAGAGTGCATTCCGGGATCCAATCAGCAGTGATGATCGGATCCCAATAGAAATAGCACAGATCCAATATCCAAGATTAACACCCGCTAAGAAATAGTGGATCGGATATCGGGGAAGAAAATTGCTCTGATCCTGTAACCAACAGAAAAGACTGGAATTAGATTTTAAAATGTAAATGGTCACATTGTGTATAAAAGTGACCCAAATTTATTCCTTATTAGGATTGATTTTTTATTACATTTAGGTTCTGTTACATTACCAGCCTAGAGTGACTCAAATCTGATTTGTACCCCAACTTGACACAGATCTGATTGTTTTAGAGCTTTCTTAACACACAAATCTAATGTTTTTCAGATCAGATCAGAGTCACTTTTGTATGTGGTCCTAGATCGGATACATACAGTATCCAACACGTGGTCATGTGACTTGAATAAGAACGGGCAGATTGGAATTCATGTGACTTTTTGCCTCGTGCATGTGTTGTTTGCTCTCTGATGCCATCAGTCAGCATTAGATTTCATAGCAGCGCTAGCAACAGTTGCTAAAACAGCTAAAGTATGGCATCTGGCTTTTTCCTTCTTCTGGACCTCAACAAAGACAGCCGACCCATTGCTCGTCTTCCTCCAGAGCAAAACCCTAAGCGTGTTTTTTCTTTTTTGGAAATAGCCTTTGACATTTGGCAAGTAAATAATTTTTGTTTGGAGTTTTGTAGAAGTCATTTTTTAAGCATTTTAGGTTAGAAAATATTATAAAGGTTAGAAAGTCTGTTGCTTCAATTCTCAAGGCATTGATGTGAGTTTTGATAGTGTGAAATCTGTAATCTAAACTGACCTTAAAGCAGCTATTGGTTTACTCATAAATGTAATTTCTAGTCATACTTAGCTAAAAGATGTTTAAATTCCAATTATAATGGATAAATGATCATATAACTACTAATCTATAGTTAGAATGTACTGTGACAGTATCTTGTATGTGAGAAATGATGATTGAATCAATTCTCGGTTTGTAAAATGCAACTACTGTAAAAGCACCGCTTTGTTTGCACTTCCTGGTCAAATGTAGCTGCGCCCGTTTTTTCATTAGTTGGTTTCCTCATTGCATTCCTCTGTTTTCTGGATGACCCACAATAACAACAACTCTCTACGAAGTG
Source organism: Heterobranchus longifilis (assembly GCA_028570985.1). Lineage (NCBI taxonomy): Eukaryota > Metazoa > Chordata > Actinopteri > Siluriformes > Clariidae > Heterobranchus > Heterobranchus longifilis. The sequence goes on from JAOVVB010000030.1 coordinate 1,579,803, forward strand.
TTAATAAACAAAACTCCAGGAGTTTCCCCAGGAGCAGATCTCTGCTGGTTTCTCTGCTGGTTTCTGTCATCTTTTTCACTGCTCTGAAACAAGTGTTTCACTCGCGGAGCGCCTTGACACAGCCTGGTAATATTCATGAGGAAAGCACTACCTAAACAGACTCAATCCAACAAGTCTTTTTTTAAGAGACCTTTTTTTGAATGGTTGAATATTTTAACCAAATAACAGAGTTCATCCAGAGTTCAGTAGCTTCATACTGTAATGTAAATATGCCCTGTGCATAGTCCAAAAATAGACAAAGCACTTAACTTTAGCAAAAGCGACACGGAGATGTGAAATCTCAGCCATTGACTAGAACGTGAGTGATTCATTCTAGTGATCATGTCACGGCCAGAACTTGTCGCTTCCACCCTCAGTGTAAATACTGTACGAAAATGTACGTTAGCTGCAATAACATTAACTAGGCCACAATCTCCTCAGCTTGTTATCAGTGTTTTGCAGTTTCAATAATACCTTGAGATTAGCTCAATTTTACACAATTATGCTGTGTAATGTTATTCCATTCGAATGCAATACAATTAAACTGATGAGGTGTTGTGACATATTAACTATGACACACGTCTGCAAATTGGACCTCAAATGAAATTTTGCTCCTAGTTACAGCTGTGTGTGTTCATACACTACGAGTGAATTTTAATGCAGTCCGGCTGACGTAAGGCCATTTCTCTAGACTGTGTGACATCTGACACCGATCCGAGCTAATTTGCACACGCGCTCCGCATCCCCCTCCTTCCTCCAATCAGTTTTCGCTGTCAATCAACAAGTTATTCCGGATCACGCTGATGTTGTGGGGATAGACTCAGGTGCGGGACAGTGGGGATAATTGAAACTAATTGCGCATGCTGTGGATTTGAGGCGTTTACATCACCCTGCTCTCTCCGGAGAAAAGAGAAAAGAACTGCGAGTGAGAGGGAAAAGAGAGAGGAAGGTGAGTGAGCGAGAGACAAATCAGATTCAGATGCTGGTGAACCTGATGTCTCTGATTCTCTGATTTGCTTCCGTCAGCCGGGGAGAATAGCGTCGGCTTATCAGGATAATCGCACCTCGCCTGTCTGGCTGTCATGAGCAGGAGAGAGGAAACACACCTTTGATCCCTAAGCCTGGAACACTTCAGCTCTACAAGACAGCTCATTGGCCTCGGGGCATTTTTTGTCCTATCTGGAAAGGCAGTGACATAAAAATTAGACAAATATATGAGTAAAAAAAAAAAATGTTTGCGAGAGTGTGTGTGTGTGTGTGTATGCATATATTATTAAATAAATACTTGACCTTATCTTATTAAATAAATAATAAGATTTATGACCTAACCAACTTAATCAACATGATGACTAGTGATGACTAGTGATTAACATGTTAAACTTTACACTGTTAAAAATTGACTGTAAAATGTACAGTAAATACTGTAAGACTATAGAATACAGTAATATAATTTGTAGGTATTGAACTGAAAAGAAAAGAATCAGTCAGATGTACAAATCCAGCAGCAGTTACCAGTTTACATGTTTAAAAATATATTGCAAAGTTACAGGTGCCATATATAATTTACTGCTAAAGAAAAATAAATATTGCAATGTAATATATTTGCAGATATGTATTATACAGTCATTTATGTTAATTGCATAAAAAATTATTTCAGTGAATAATTGGAGGAAAATTCAGTATAAAAGTGTAAAACTTATTAAGATGAAATTAATATGATCCACTTGTATCAGTAAAGACATTTCTGTAAAAAAATTACATTAGTTCAACAAAAGCAATATGTACTGTAAATTACTGTAAAACTATTTATCTCTAATGTAATATATTTGCAATTCAGTATTGTACAGTAATTTTATGTTCAATTTTAAACATAAAATTACTGCCTACAGCTGTACTGTAAAGTTTTACAGCATTATGTAGGATACTTGCAGCAACAAATAGATTTCTGTAAAATTTACAAACAAAATTTGTAAAAACATAAGTTACTAGGAAATTTATTGTAAATTTAATTTCTAACATATTTATAGTCATGTGGTATATTTACAGGTAAGTAATACACTGTAAAACATTTTTTGTCATATAGACAGTAATCTGCAGTAAATAATTGTAAAACTTGTACATAATTTTAAAGTCAATAATGTAATATACAGTAATGTAATACATTTAAAGGTAAGGAGTACTAAGTCAATGTTAGGAATAAATTATTGTTAAAAACAATAAGTAAATGGTTGTAACTATTTTCAAAAAATATTTGCATTAAATAAATAATATATTCGAAGATATGTGCTAAACAAAGTATATGTAAAATTTACAGTAAATAATTGTAAAGCTTAACAATAAATAATGTGAAATGCATTTTAAGTAAATTAGTTTAATAAACAGTATTTGCATGTACTGTAAGTGCTGTTAAAACTTCTGGTAAAATGTACGCTAATGAGCTTTTACAGTTTTACAGCAAACAATATAAAACACATATTTACAGAAAATGCCGATACAGGTGGTAGTGTAGTTGTAACATCTCATAACAGCTAATAATTGCAAACATAATGTTAAATATTTGCAGGTTAGTAATGAACTGTAAAAATAAGTCTATAAAAATATACAGAGTTGTTGCAGTTTTCCACCAAACTATATAAACCAAGTATTTTTACACATACATAGTAGAGAAATGTTACAAAACTTTACAAGAGCTACTGTAGCTGTAGCACTAAATAACAGCTAATAATTATGAACATAGTTCTGTAAAATGTGTGTAAAAATGTAAAATAGACTGAAAAGAGTTTTTGCAGTTTTATAGCAAACACTGCAAAACATGTATATTTACAGATATACTACAGGGAATTATGTAAAAATTTACAGGAGCTAGCTGTAAGCAGTATAAAAGTTACTGGTAAGTAACATAATATAAACCATGTATATTTACAGATATATAGTGCAGAAATGCTGTACACTTTACAGGAGCTAGCTGTAACACTATGCAACAGCTAATAATTATGAGCATAATTACAGTTAAGTTCTGAAAAATATTTTCAAGTATATAAAATACTGTAAAAATTGTAGAATATACAGTAAAGAGATGTTGCAGTTTTACAGATTTCATAACACCATATTAATTGTGAATATATTTACAGTTAAATAATCTACAATATTTGCAGATAGGTAAGTGTGCTATAAAAACAATCTGTAAAATGTACTGTACATTATCTATTAATAATTGTCAAACTTTGTGAATAATGAATTATGATATTTATATAATAATAATAATAAAAAATAGTAATAAGAATAATATAGAAGTACAGTTGTTATCAGTGTTTATATATTTTTTTTTCCAGAGAGGAGGGGAGGTGTGGTGCTGGGTGGAGGATGTAGGGGTCAAAGTTCACAGCCTCAACACCACTTGTAATATCGCATTATATTTACACTATTGATCTATAATAAGAGCTTTCTTCCCTGAAACGAAGGGTGCTGGTGTGGTCAATAGATATTGGCTGAAGTTTATTAAAAACAAACTATTAAAAAGGGATCTAGGATGAGACGGATATGAGAGAAATACTTACAACATCATGTCTTGTGAACTTTCCATCACTGGATTTGTGTAGTGTATATGCTATGTACGTATTTGGTGGTGGAATTCTTTGTCATTTGGTAGTGAGTACACGTGAGAAAACATGTGGAGAAAGCATGAAATTCCACACAGACAGTAACCCGAGCTCAGGATTGACCTTTGAGGCAGAAACTCTACCCGCTCTAGCACCACCCATACTCTTCATAATCATAATAGTTATTTGAAGTTCTGTAATATAAACTGGCTTCAGCACCTACGGCTTTCACAGCTGATTGAAGGACATCTTATGTACATACTATATATAGAGCTATACTGAGTCTCATATGTAACTCATTTACACAACACACACACACACACATACACTCTGACGTCTTCCTCGCCTTCCTACAGAAATATTACCTTTGTCTGCTTTTGGAAAAAAAAAACACGTCTGCAAAATTTGCATTTCTATATGCTGACAGTGGCGCCAGAGAGAGTGGATAATTGCACCAAATGCTCTGACTCTGAGAGAGGGATAGAGAGAGATACAGAGAAGGCCGTCTAAAAAAAAAAAAAAGAAACAGCCATTACTGGGTGGTTTTCGGTCTTTCTCACCACTCGTCATTTCCATCCCGCTCTCAACCACTTGTACCGCTGAAAAGATTTACCTTGGTCTCCCATTTTGCCTATTTCCTTCCACAACGTGTTCCCTAGTGGCTTTAGCTTCAATCCATTGCTCGATTTGCCTCTCAGTCTATCTCTTATCCCCCCACCTCTCTGTTTCGCTCCCTCTCCCTGTCTGTCTCATCCATATTCATCCAGAGACTCACTCGCTCCCTCTGTCACCCACAGCACGGCGTTAATACACCAATTAGCCCTGAGAGCAGATAATGGACTATTTCACGTTGCAGAAGAATAAGAGAGAGAAAAAAGAGTTAGAGTGACAAGGAGGAGAGAAATGGAGTCCTGAGATGTTACTGATTATGAAAAGCTACCGGGCGGCTTGGTCAAAGAAGAGGTCTGGGGGCTTGAAACCGACCCATGTGCACATAATGAAACTGGCTGCTTTTCGTTTTAATTGACACTTATACCTCTTGCCTTTTATCATTGCAATAAGCCATGCTGGAATTTTGGAAATCTAAATCGTGTAATAACAAATGCAAACTTTTTACTTCTGCATTCCTTCCAAAGCCATGGCCCTTAGCCTACATTACTAGTGCAAGAAACTGAGATCTTTGAATTGTGATTCATGTCCAGAATAATTGATGAATGGGGCATTCAAGTCAAAGCGGAACTTTTGATTGCGCAAAATAAGAGTAAAAATGAGAGTAAAAACGTCCTTTATTTCCTATATAACCCCCACTACACTAATGCACCTTTCCCAGTGTTTCACTAGTACTTTGATATCATCATCGTACCATGACCTTCACATCTGACACGCTGGCCTCCCAGGAACTCCCTTAATGACACAAACATGTAGAAATGGCTTGGGGCGAGATCTGGACTGTAGGGAGGATGTGGTAATAACTCCCTGCTGAGGTCGTGTAACGTGCAAGTGCTACTGGTGAATGATTGTCTGCAAAGTTCCCAGAGACAGATGCGTCTCTTGTCTTAGTTCGCGACATGTTATTTGTTGATTCTTTTAAAGATCAGGGCCTGTATTCACAAAGATTCTTAAGCCTAAGTTGCTCCTCGTGACGAAATTCTAAGAAAATTCTTAGAATTATGACATTGTCTTAGAATTTTCTCTTAAATTTAGGACTAAATCTTAGTAAAGATAAAAATGATTCACAAAACATCTTAGCCCTAAA
>JAOVVB010000030.1:1612514-1623638 GCA_028570985.1 Heterobranchus longifilis
CAGCATCACCCGGGGTTCGAACCAGCGCTCCCCGGATGATAGGGCGAGCGCTTTACCACTGCGCCACTCGGAGGCACTGTATAGAATTCTAAGAATTCAGGATCAGGATCTCAAAAAATTATTGAATCGAATCAAACTCGCCCCATGATTCACGGTTCTACAAATAAGCTTTTCTAATTTATCTTTCTTTAATAGCCACAAGAGTAAATATCCAACCTCAATCTGGATAAAATAAGTGCTAGCTTTAAACAAACACCAACTAGCATTAATAACACCCCCGCCCCAGACGCGCACACACACACACACACACACACACGCTGAGCGCGTCGTTCGAGTTCTTGAGCGTGTAGAAGCTTTGTCACCATGCTGTCTGCTGGAGTTATGGAGCTAATTAGTTTTGCTTAGCTGATGATGGTTATGGATGAATTCTGACATCTGCCTACATCTATTCATTTGTGAGAATACATTTGTTCGAAGACGTGCGTCCGCCAAAATAATAGACGGCTTTTTTGTGTTCGAAAGCTTTTCCTCTTGACAGTCACATATTGCCGCGCGACGCCGGCCACATGGCTCTGTAAATGTAAAACGTCTGGATTGGAACAGGACTCGGAGTTGTTCAGCTGACGAGCGCAGAAAAGAAAGTTTATATCGTTAAAAAAATTATAAATAAATAAATAAAAAATAAAACAAGAAGACAAAAAAAACACCTCCAAAACGTCATTAGTCTGTTTTGGGTTTCACTCGTCAGACATGCAACGTGGATCTGATAGAATGCGCAGCAGGATCGCGTTACGAACAACTAAGCGTGCAAACTGAAGGGAATTTTCGCTGGATAGGATGCTGAGACGTGGTTTAGGGTCGTGTTAATTATTAACAATTCTTAAATGTTGCAGGAAAATGGAAAGCAGGCATTAAAGGGCACGTATTATGCAAAATTTACTTGTCATTTGTAAAACTAGTTTATTTGTCATTTTAGGGTCCATGCAAACAAAAATGTGAGACAAAAAACTTAATTATTACCTTTTTTTTATTATTATTTTTGTATTATAAAGGCAGGGCCCTAATGTGACCTCATATTACAAGACAACCAGGTTGTACCTCAGCTTTGCTGTTCTCTGAGAAGTATTTCAGCTCGAGCATTAACTCACACACACACACACACACACACTTTTTGAAGGATCTGTATTAGCTGGTTCAAAAAATTATAAAATACGGAACCTTTAAAGCAGAAGAAAGAGATAAAAAAAAAGGGTTTGCAATTCATTGTTTTTAAGCTTCCTTGTTTCACTTCATAGGTAACAAAAGCATCTTCTGGAATAAAGCAATAATAATAATAATAACAATAATAATAATTTATTAACTTTAAAGCTTTACATATATTCTTATTAATAAGCTTCCTGGTTTAAAATATTCCATAGTTATTAGGATTTCATAGTTTGTTCTTCTAATGTTCTCAAAGACGCGTAAAAAAACATCTTCCACCAGCCGAGCCGACTTTGATCCTATAGATTAACAGAAGTTTTGCCTCAGCTGAGCGAAGTGCTCAAGACGCTTCAGGAGATCAGCAAGATAAGCTGTTCAGAGCCTTAAACACCATGAGCAGTGCTTAGCGCGGGCCTCGATAAGCATCGCGTATGCAGTGCATCCCAAAATGGATGATCTTTAATTTTTATTACATTTTTTTTATTGACCCAAGGCCATTGGACGTTGTCTGTTCTGCGTCGGTCAGTGGAGAGACTCTGATCACATTAAACACAGCCAGAGGTCCTCGGGAGCGAGCTGGGTCAGCGTGTCCTGAGGTCACGTGCGTAAGCGCGAGTGTGAAGGTGCTCCGTAGGGATGGAGCGAGAAAGCTGGACTCTCACCTCCGCTCTTCGCACTCGCTGGTCACCTGCAGTACTCACCTGTGGTCCCTCAGTCACCTTCGCTCACACTCACACTCGCGCTCCCTCTGTGCAGGTTTGTGGATGAGAAAGCGAGACAGACAGAGAGAGAGAGAGAGAGAGATGTTCCGTCTGCACCTGCACACTGCTGTAGAGGCGCATGCCACCATTCCGCACATTTCCATGCTCCTTTCCTTTTTTTCCTCTGCTCTTAAAACGTCCTTGTGTATAAATAGCCTGGCCATCCATGCTCGCTGATATCGAGCACTTTATTTCATTTCATTTTATTCTATTCCTTTGAATCCAGGGTGGGAAAAAAGGGGCCAGAGAAGAAAGCAGTGCTCCGAACCACACTACACAAGGGCATTATGGGATTTACGTAACATCCCGAGTCTCTCTCTCTCTCTCTCTCTCTGTCTGTCTCTCTCTTTCTGTCTGTTTTTCCTCTGGCACTTTTCCTCCTGCCTAGAATTAGCAATCGAGAAAAACAAACAAATTATGAGAAAATAAGCAGAACGGGTAATAAGCATGTAGCGACATGCAGAGCGCAATCTTCATGGGGATGGAGAAAGCAGAGAAAAAGGAACGAGAGAAGCAGGAAGGAGGACCACCAGCACAGCAGAAACCTTCCCCAGCAGTCTGTTCCTGTCCCGATTCTTCCGTTCCCCTGCCCATCCTTCGTCCGGTCCGTCCCCGGCGCGTGCGGTGGGCGTGCGGCGCGAGACAGATGGGCGGATGATGGATGGGACGTGATGGACAGCGGGTTGATGGATAGGCTGGCGTGAGCCTGATAGAGGATTAAAGCAGGGCCGGGCCCGGTGCCGCGTCTCGTTGACGGATAGATAGAAGGAACGAGCGGATAAACAAGAGAGCGCTAATCCACGCCCCTCGGACAGACAGAAAATCAAACGCAGGGTAATAGAGCAACAGAGGGAGGCGCATGCACAGGGCCATGAGGGAGGTAAGGCACCGTATGAGCGATGAGCAGGATAAGTAAAGGTGTTTGAAGTCTTAGAGGACGACATGATGGTCGAGCCGCGGAGCACAACAATGTTTGATTGGTATTGGACACCCAGTGTCAGAAGTACAAAAGGACGAGTGTGAGGTGCCCGGCAGAGAGCCTGTTGGGAAACCGAACCCATCTTCACACTGCTATCGAGTGATAAGCTCTCTCTCTCTCTCTCTCTCACTTCACGAGTCGCAGGACTACGAGTCGCCTCGGGTGCCGGTATCGATCCGTAGCACCTGTTTAACCCACACTCGAGCAAAGGTCCACGACTTATTTTCATCTCTCTGGCGATTTTGATGGTGTGATTAACACTTAAAGCACCTCTCTCTCTCTATCTCTCTCTCTGTCTCTCTCTGGCCACGTTACATTACTGCACGTATAAAAAAAAACACAGAGCTCCAGATCAGCTCGAAGCTTTCTGTCAATTAGCAGCGAGGTGGCTTGGGCATTAAGCAGCAAGAGTGGGAGTCATAAACGAAGCAAAGTGGAAGGAAGCAGCCGAGTAATGGAGGTTAGCGATGAGAGTGTTGACAGGCGGTGTCAACCCTAACCACGCTGACCCAGAGAGCGCTACTGAATGCAAAATTGGCTGAATTTGAGCGCTGGGCCTCGCACGTGGGCTGCATGCTAAACTACGCATGAATTTTGCTGCGAGGAAAACATCGGCGATGGAAACGGTACTCTCCTGGTGTTGAGGGGTTTTTTTTGCCACATGTTCTTCCTTCTTCTCCCTGGTCCTGTTTTAAATCAATGCGTATGTGCAGATTCTAGATGGTCAACATAATTCGAATGAAAAAATACTCAAGTTCCTGAAGGTTTCAAAAGAAAATACGGGAATACTGTGTGGATAGAGCTGCATCATTATACTTGTAATGAGCATGTAGCCTTTCAGGGAACTAGGCCAAATCTTGTAGGAGCAAATAAGAAATAAATACAGCGGAGACAAAAGTCTGGATCCGTAGACATTTTTTCCTGGAAGCTGGGACAGAAGCAGACCTAACACCACTCGAGTTGTTATTTTTCATCTCTCATCCGAAGCCAACCATCGCCACACCAACAGTGTTTCCTGTGGAAGGGGTCGGCGTATTACCTGCCAACACAAAAGTGGTCTACATGAGCATGTGCAACCGTCAGTATACCCTCCGTAGTCTTTTTATGGCAGCTGGCATCCGCTACATTTACTGCTTCTCAGTATACCACTCTCTAGGGGTCGCTGAGCGCGCGGTTGTAAAGTGCTTGCCCTATCATCCGGAGATTGCGAGTTCGATTTCCGGGTGACTCTGTCACCTCTCGCAGCCAAAGGTCTAGAGAGAGCTGATTGGCTGAGCTCTCTCAGAGGGGTGGGATGAGAGGTACTTAGTGCTCCCACATTAATCACGGCTCTACAGCCAATCAGGGGCGTCTGTGAGCTCAAGCGAGCGCATAGCGCTGTCCTTCAAGAGTGTTACGCCTCCCCCAACGGTGCGTGAGTGAGCAGTTCGAAAAGATGTAGATTGTTTTTGTCTGAACAGAAAAAATCTGCAATCATTCTTGTTTAGGTTCTTCAAGTTTAAGTTAAGCCTTTATTTGTCACATATACATATGCACATATCTGCACAGTGAAATTCATTCTTTGCATATCCCAGTATAACTGGGTGTCTGGGGTCAGAGTGTAGGTTCAGCCATGAACCTGGAGCATATAGGGTTAAGTGCCTTGCTCTGGTGGAGCTCGGGCTTGAATTGCCAACATTCCGATTAGTAACTCAGTGCCTTAGCCCTCTGAGCTACCACTGGCCCTGAATCAGATGCCTGATGGGTTGGTATTCTTCAAGTAGATGCACACTTTACACCATATGAACAAAAAGTTTATGGAACCTGACTGTCAGACACTGTGTTGTTAGACAATGCTTTGGGGAAAGGGTATGCCACTCTGACAGCATGGTCAATTTCACTCTCTTGCAATGGATGACTGTGACATTATTAGGACCTCCAAACAAAAAGGGAAACACTTTTCTGTTGTGCTCCTTTTGAACGCTGAGTTGGTCCCCTACCTTTGTTGCTATAACAAACTCCACTCTTTTGAGAAATCTTTCTTTTCCATAATTTTTTTAAATGTGGCTCTGGGAATTTGCATACAGTATTTTTAGCTGCAAAAAGCATGTTGGGTTCCACCATACAAGGTATTCACTGGGGTTGGGTTCAATATAATGTTGGCCCACCCTTTGCAGCAGCTTCAACTCTTCTGAGAAGGATTTCCACAAGGTTTAGGAGTGTGTTTATGGGAATTTTTGACCATTCTTGCAGAAGCGCATTTGTGAGGTCAAACACTGAAGTTAGACGAGAAGGCCTGGCTTGCAGCCTCTACTCTAATTCATCCCAAAGGTGTTCTATCAGGTTGAGATTGCAAACCAGTCAAGTTCTTCCACACCAAACTCGCTCATCTATGTCTTCATGGACCATGCTTTGTACACTGGTGCACAGTCATGTTGGAACAAGAAGGGAGCATCCCCAAACTGTTCCCACAAAGTTGGGAGCAAGAAATTTTCCAAAATGTCTTGGTATGCTGAAGCATTAAGAGTTCCTTTCACTGGAACTTAGGGGCCCTTGCCCAACTCCTGAAAAACAACACCACATCATAATCCCCCCTCCACCAAACTTTACACATGTCACTCAGACAAGTACTGTTCTCCTGGCAACTGCCAAACCAAGACCGGTCCATCGGATTGCCAGACTGAGAAGCATGATTCGTGACTCCAGGGAATATGTCTCCACTGCTCTAGAGACCAGTGATGACATGTCTAATACCACTGCATCCGACACTTTGCATTGCACTAGGCTTGGATGCAGCTGCTCGGCCATGAAAACCCATTCCATGAAGGTTCTTGAGCTAATCTGAAGGCCACATTAAGTTTGGAGGTCTGTAGCTACTATCTCTGCTGAGTGTTGACGACCTTTGTGCATTATGTGTTTCAGCAACTGCTGACCCCGCTCTGTGATTTTACATGGTCGACCACTCCGTGACTGAGTTGATGTTGTTTCCAATCGATTCCACTTTGCTATAATACCACCAACAGATGGTTGTGGAACATTTAGTAGTGAAGAAATTTCACGACAGAACTTATTGCACAGGTGGCATCCTATCACACTTAAGGTCCTAGAGAGGTATTTGTTTAGGAAACTACGGCATCATTAGCTATCTAAAGAATCCTTTGAAGAAGGCTGTTATAAAGATTGCGATCTTGACTTATCCACAAGATACCTATGTTTATGGCAATGTATAAACACAATGTAAGTTCCTTTCTAGCCATAATAAGAAGTCTCGTTGAGTGTAAATTTTTGCAGCTTCTTTGTTATATATTTCACATTTTTCACATTGGCACATTATAGTTAGTAGCACCTTCTGTCTCCCCAGGAAAAAAGTGTACCCTATTTATATTTTACTTGAAAACTTGCATATAATTAACCTATTAAATAACCTATTGAAATATCTAATATTAAAGCTATATAACTGGATGAAATCCATTCAAATTGACACAAATATCCAATACATAAATACAGTTTGACAGCAAAATGAAATAAAAAAAAAAGTTTTAAGTTGACACGTCATTAATTTCTACTAGGGTGACAACATTGGCAGTGTCAAACAGTAAATGTATTTTTCCTTGATTTCAACATGTTCTTTCACTTAAGACTCACTAAACACATTTAAATGTCTCTGGGCAGCATGTAACACAGGAAGTATCTTCACTTCACTGATCACTGACAGAAAGAAGAGATGCAACTGGCATTTCACAAGACATTGGCTTTTGCTCTAGTTTAAAGCTCCTAATGAGATTATATATCAGTTTTTAAATTGGTCATTTATTATAGACAACTGTATGTGTCTATAGAGAATAATAATGTTCCAAAATGAGTAAAAGTCCAAAAATGGCATTTACAGCACAGATGTATTGTAGCCAAGTTGTTCATATTTTTTTGAGAACCTTTTTATTAACATTTTTTTAAATACATTTTTTTGCGATAAAAACTAAAGTTCACTGGACACATGACTAGTAAACATACTGTTAATGCACACTTAGCATTTTCTGCTTACTTGCTTTGTCTGACTGCTTGTAACCCATGACAGAAATACATGGAAAGGGGAAATTGCTTTTCCTTTTACTTAGAAAAGAGATTTATGTCCATTAAGGTTTACCGTTAATGTTTACTCTTTCTCCCTCTCTTGTGCAAATTTAAAATAGAAAATGTCATTTAAGGGCTGCATACATTACAATAGCATTATCACTTTACAAATCATGGGTTGTGTAGATTTTTACCTGATCTTCTTGTGTTTGTGTGGGTTCCCTCCAGGTTCTCCACTTTGCTTTCCCCCACTTCACCCTGGCTGTGCAATTGCTACTAGTATTAGTAAATGCTAATAACTGCTATAGAGCAAGGATGTCTTTAACTAAAATGTTTCTACCATAAAAAAAAAACAACAACTATAAAAGCAGTAAAGAGTTATTAATGAAACAAAGTGAAGATCTCAGGTACAATTTGTGCAGTTTTATATAGAAAATAGCTGCTTAGCTCTACTGAACACTGTGCAGAATTAGCCAAAGCTCTTTTAAGGACTTCTTTTTTTTTTTTATGAATTCATTATTTTATTTATTCATCTGAAAGTGGTCTTTTACATAATACAGTATGCTACTGTCTTTCCGCGCCAGCAAATATTGTCCTGTAAGATTCTTTTTTTCCTGCAATACTAATGTTTGTAAATCAGAACAGTTTTTTGTACTGACTTAATAATGAAGTTATAAAATAAATATGTATAACAAAGTTCATATAAAAAAAAACACAGGGACTAAGTCTTTTACACAGTACTGTAGTTAATCCAGTTAATAGATTCTGTATATGTATATATAGAAACAACAATCAGCCATGACAAAAAAAATGTTTTGGGTTCCCCCTTTACCACTAGGGTGGTTCTGGTTCCTCAGGGTGTGGCTCTCCAGGACCTCTGGTGGTGTGCTGTGATGTCTGGGTCCAAATCGTTGGTGGCAGATCCTTTTAGTGCTGTTGGTTGTGGGATGGGGCCCGTGTGGATCAGACTTGTTTGCATCCCATGGATCCTTGAGATCTGGGGAGTTTGGAGCCCAGGTCGGTGGCAGGCTGTGGTGCACTGGGTGTTTTGGAGTTCTATCGTAGCCAGCACTGATTTTTCTTTCCAATATGTGCTACATTAGACTTTTTTATGGGATTGGACTGGACAGGATGACCTTTGGCTGACATTCAGTCAACATTTAAACAGGTAAGCCTTGTCTCCAGTTTAATGGGGTACTGTACCTTTGGTGATAAATGCTCTCCTCTTCACCTGTTAGCAGCCATACTCTTATGGTTCATCTGTGTGTATAAATATGTGTATGTATACAGTATACAGTATGTGTGTATGTTGGTAATGACCAATTAAAGCTAATGGAATAACATGGGTCTTATGTACAGAAGTTGCTGTAGGTATTATAAATAGGACATAAATGGTAATATATGGTACTGTATATCTACTGTAGTGCAAACAATGTTTGTGCAGTGGTGAAGACATGTCAAGAATATAACATATATGGATGTCTACAAAGAAAAATATGGGGGGAATATAAGGTACTGCAATGACAACATTATAGATTATAGATGCTGCAAAGATGCACAGTGGATTAAGCAGTGCAATACAAAGTGCATAAGCCAGTGCAATATTTTAGAGGTTAATATCATGGCCTGATCAACTGTTAAGTACAGTAACAGCCATAGCAGAGCTTGCTTTACTGTATAGATGGATTGGCCATGCTAATTTGCCAATAGGTATGAAAGTGGAAAGTGGAAACCGAAGATCAATGAATAAACTTTGGTTATTGGAAACTGGAGCTTGTTTATACACCAACATTTAAACAACAAATTGTTACAAAAGTCCAATAAGAGCATGAGTATTTTTTTTTTCTCCAAGGTTAAGTAATGTTTCTAACAGGGAAAAAGACAGCCATGGTAAGATTATCTACATGACCTTCAAATGAAACAAATAACACACCAAGACCTCGACTGTTGTATTTGTAGATGTTGCGGCTGAAAGGCCATTGAGACACATCTAGTGACTCATGTCTTTCACACGGTCCTTAACCTAATTAAAATGAATGTACAAATCGTCTATTGTGTTAAAAAAAAAACTGAAAAGAAAAACAGTAGTAGGTCAGGGGACAAATAAATAAATAAATAAAAATAATAAACGCACACACACACACACACACACATTTTCAATTATTTTTAATTGGTCAATGGATTAGATTAGATTAGATTAGATTAGGTGTAACTTGGGAAATGTAGTAGTAATAACAAATTGTCTTTATAAAAAAAAAATAGTGATAGAAACATTTCTAAGGAAATTATCTCTACGCGCATTGACAGGGGAAACCGTAGGTGGAGTGTATTTAATGAACACAGACCGAGGTCTAACCACTGCAGGGAAACAGATTATGGCATACTACACCAGACTTTAAGCACGTTGCAGTCTATCAGTAAAAATCCCCTTGATATATAGGCCATGATGACATTTACCATCATAATGCTTGTTAATAATAGCAAGAAAAACAGTAATGTGAATAACAATCTGTATGTATATTCCATGATTAAGCTTGTTTTTAAAATCTCTGTAAACATGCCAAACATTCCAACCACTCAGCATTCAGCATCCACAGTATACTAATCACCGACCTGATCATTTGTTATCATCTCCACCTGTTTCTTGCTGGTTCGTACCTTAAGAACGTTATGGCTTAAGATTCTTACACTGGCTGCGGTCGAAATTCAGAACGTAATTAAATAAATGAATCAGGAAACAATAAACATGTAAGACAGATGTGAGGATATGATAGAGGTGCTCCCCCCTTTTCACAGCCTTCTTTATACAAAAGCAGTTACATTATCCCCAGCGGCTGTCTAAAAGTCACTTCTTATTCAGAAGAAAACCAAGTGACTAAAACATTCTAGGGAATAGGGTGCAGGTGCAGTATTTCAGAAACAGGGGTGGTGCAATCTTGTTCAGGGATATGCGTCATGTTCTCTGATTCAAGGACACACATCATGCTTTCTGCTGATTTCCCATACAGTATATAGCAGATCACAGAGTAAATTTTGTAATTTTCAATTACAAGACTTATCATGGTTAAATGTTTTTGTGAACAGTAATAATGACAATAAGCTTTACAGTATTTAGCATGCTGAGTACAGTTGGAAATATTCCATACAAGCATATATACAAGGAATGTGATCTTCATGAAAGTCTCATACATTTTATAGGGTTTATAGATGTGAGTCAAACATCTATTTCTGAGAAAGTCATTTTTTTGCTCTTGGTTCAAGCTCTTATTCTGCCAGGCTGCCACTGTTGGCCCCTTGGGCAAGTTACCCCCAAGTGCTCAAAAAAAATTTAAGCACAACTCTACTAAAGAATTGGTAAATGAAGCTCATTGTGAGCGGCATAGATTTTCATTCATTCATTCATTCATTCATTCATTCACATTAGCTGTTGCCTGTTATCTGCAATATATTTAGATACATACTGAATATTATATGCATATTGGTGATGTCTATATGAATTAATCAGGTTCATTGACTGTAGGCAGTAAAATCAATAACATACTGCAGCTACTATTTAAATGACACTCATGTGTCAATGCTTTTTGGGAACCTCTCCCCAGTTCAGTTTTAGATAGGATCTTTTTTTTTTTTTTTTGGTACATGAAGGAAGGACTTTTTTTTAGCCGACACCCCCACCCCAAAAAAAACTGCAAAGTAAAAATCTGAACTCTGCTCAGAAAGTTCTGCACATTTATAACATAATATTTTTACTGACAATTTCTATTAATAAAAATCTGTTGGGTGTCCTCTGAGGGATTTTTTCTTTTGGGGACTTTAGGCAAATATATTTTCTTTTCCTGAAATAGTGGTTCCAGAAAGGGAACTACTGTAATAGTCTCAGGCCACAATTCGCTTTCTTACATTCCAGTATATTACATTTTTAATTATTTAAATAAAAAATATTTTTAACTCTTCTTTAACTAAAATATGTATTTGCGTGCATGTAGGATACCCTAGTGTTAACAGTAATTCTTAAGTTATGTAAAGGCACATTTGTCGGGTAAATCTATCAATCATACATATACTCAGCAAAAAAAGAAACGTCCTCTGACTTTCAACTGTTTTTACTTTCAGTAAACTTAATGTGTAAAT
>JAOVVB010000030.1:1628572-1648619 GCA_028570985.1 Heterobranchus longifilis
AATTCGTTAATTACAATGTTTCACTGCAGATTTTATCTGCAACTACGTGCAGCTCTAGACGAGCTGCGGCTCATTAGTCCTGGAGAGAACGAACTAAGGCCTCAGGTCTCAGGTCTATAGTTATATAGCGCCACTCAGCGGTAAAAGCCAGCAAACGCACAAACTCAAACGCTGTCGCCATGCGCCGCGACGGTAAAAGTACAATACCGCTTGTCTACCTACTGTAGTACAGTGTGGTGTAGTACAGAGTGGTGCAGGTCTGTATGGTACAGTGGCACAGTGAGCTGTAGTACAGTGTGGTGTAGAACAGTATGGTACAGTGTAGTACAATGTGGTGTGGGTACATTGTGATGTAAAAGTGCATGATACAGTATGGTGTAGTACTGCACATTATGGTTTGTTGTAGTACACTGTGGTGTGGTATGGTACGGTACAGAATAGTAACGTGTGAACTGTACAGTGTGGTATAGCTTGGTATGGTATGGTGTAGTACATTGTGGTGTAGGTCTGTATAATACTACATAGTACATTATGGTGTAGTACAGTGTGGTACAATGTACTGCGGTATGGTGTGGTGTAGTACAGTGTGGTGTAATAGTGTATGGTACAGTATGGTGTAGTACAGTATGGTGTAGTACAGTGTGGTGTAATAGTGTATGGTACAGTATGATGTAGTACAGTATGGTGTAGTACAGTGTGTTGTAATAGTGTATGGTACAGTATGGTGTAGTACAGTGTGTTGTAATAGTGTATGGTACAGTATGGTGTAGTACAGTGCGATGTGATATAATACATAAACACGAACCAGGAACACAATCCTTGAGTCTTGAGAAAAAAGAATAACTGTAGAGCCTCTGGGCAACATGGGACTACATGAGCACACTGGAGTTCGATTTGGCCACTTTTAGTGTCTGTGTGTGTGTGCGTGTGTGTGTGTGAGAGAGAGCGAGAGAGAGAGAGAGTAGTGTGTCTCACAAAAGAGGATAAAAGAAAGTCCTGCCTCCCTCGGTGGCCCGCTGCTTCTGATAGAGGTAGGATGTCCTAACACGTGTAGTGTGTGTGTGTGGGGTGTTGGAGTTGAAGCTAAAAGTGTGCGTGTATATGTGTGTGAGGGAGAGAGAGAAATAGAGAGAGTGAAGGGGGGAGCAGAGTCGGCAGAGTGCTGATTTGGGGGAGTATTGTATTTCTCTAATCTCCTCAGATCACATCATCTAGAGCCAATAATGCAACAGTGAGCCAAATGTCACGCTGCTCTTTCTTCATCTCTCACTTCATCTCTCTCGCTCTCTCTCTCCCTGTCTCTCTCTTCGTCTCTCTCTCTTGCTCTGTCTCTGTCGCGCTCTCTCTCTCTCTTTCTCTCTCTCTCTCTCTCTCTCTTTCTCTCTCTTACTTTTTTATTTTGCTGCAGTAGAGAGGTAGTCATGCTGCAGAGGGTGGGAGAGGAGAGGGAGACAAACTCTGAGAGGAAAATGGGAGTGTATATATATATATATATATATATATATATATATATATATATGTGTGTGTGAGAGATATAGAGAGAGAGAGAGACCGCCTCGACTTTTTTCAAACAATGTGATGCACGCAGCACGCAGGGCGAAGCAACAGCGGAAGAGGGTCACACACACCAACATCAGACATATTTGTACACCGTGGATGTTTTTAACGTTGTTAATCATTTTAATGGAAACGGTGTCCTTTTTTTTGTTTTCTTTCCCCCACACTCGTAATTGTGGAGTTGTGGAAATGGACATGGATAGCACTCTGAGAATTAATGAATGTAGCATAAAAGCCCTGCCGTTAACTTAGCCAGGTTTGAGCATTCATGGGGTGATATGTAGCACAAAATACAAGCAACCTGCTGTAAAGCTGTCATTAGGAGTTGTGTAACCCAAAGTGTCACATCCACCAAGATACACCAAGCTAACTAGACGTTTGCTACTGAACTTCTGTACCATAAGTAAGTTTTTTTTTCTTTGAGTTAAATACATTTATTCGCTAGTTCTAAAGTGTGCTAGCTCGTGCAGTGTTACAGCGTATAGCAAGGATTCTTTTGTGCGACAATTCATATTTAGCACATTAGCATTGTGACCTTGCACCTCCAGGGTCGAGGGTTCGATTTCCTGCTCAGGTCTGTGCGTGTGCGTGTAGTTTGTGAATTTTAGATTGTGGTGAAATATGAAGTACACACTGTCTAAGAAAGTGTAATATGTGCTAAAGGCATGATTCGATCGTAAGTGAAAGGCATTATTTAAATCTAGCTAGCATCATTTTTTCTCTGGTCTAATGGCTACACGTGTTCTGTCAGCATGATCAGCAGTGTATAACTTGCTAATACGTGTCACGCTAATGAACCTGCCTAGTAATAGACTGCATTTCAAAAGTGCAAATTATTTTTTATGATACATACCTTTGTTATTGTTTTTCTCAGTGTTTTTCATGACAGAAAAACACAAAAAAAGTTACCTTTTTTTATATAGATTTTTTCGATATTGTGACTAAAACAATTGATATGAGTATTAATTCTAATGAAATACACACCTGGCACCAGAATAATAAATATAACTTGTGTCTTAACTGACAACAGCGTATCATACCATATGCATTAGCCATATATATGTATGGGAAGATGTATGACGTCTCATACATATATAAATATGGCACATCAGTACTATAACACCCCTCCCCCCTCCAAACCCCTCCGCTCTCTCTCTCTCTCTCTCGCTCACTGCCTCGTCTCTGTGCCATCAGCTCGTCAGGATATAAATATCTCCCGGCTCTATAGACATGGCACTATAATAATGTCACTCTCTTTCCATAGCTTTTTTTACCTCCGACTTCCTTCACACATCTATACCGTATTCGTATCCGTTCCCACGCATCCTCACGATTTTCACCGCTTCCTACGCTTCACCTATGTCGTGACCCGAGTCGTACCACGGCGTCTGTTTTCCACCTGCCGTACGGAGCCGCGTTAGATGTTAACTTACGCTACGGTTGTTACCCGACACCTTTATTGCATATCAATAATTTCACTTTTTATTAGATTTTTTTTTTCCACTCACGCTCCCTGTAGTAAAATTAACCGCAGCTTGTGGAAGGAAAGAGATGCACGGTTACTATGCCTACTGAGTGCATGCTGAATTAAACTCGGAACTAAACTCTGGAGGAAATGCAGACTAGGAGTAGACTAGCGGACGTGTTGATTAAGGGTACTCATTATAGTGTGAACACTATAACATACGGCAGAAGAAAAAAATGCGGGGAACGCTTCAGCTTCGTAGCGAGTATAAGGATTGGACTATGGAGCAAAGGAAAAAGTTGAGTTCAGGTTAGAAGATAAGAAGGTCTAGGCTCAGTAACGTTATGTGGCAATAAAATGCAGTCAGCTGATGACCTGAATGTACTGAATGACCAGGTTATCACGTCTATGCATTATTTTTTGCATAATGGCCATATTCAAGAACTCAAGGATTGTGAAATAATGGTTCTGGGAGCATGAGGAATCATTTTCACACATGAACCGGACACCAACGTTCTACATAAAATGATTTCTTGTGGTGATCGGAGAAGCCTGATTCGTTTTTCATCATCTCTACTATGTAATATGACAATTGAGATGTTGGAAATCGATTCAATTACATATGGTGATTCTTTTGTGCTGCAATTCATGTATCGCCACGCTGACTTCAAAATAATTCAAAAATAATTTATATATTTTCGCATTCAAGGTGGTAAACGGTTGCTGTTCCTCTATAATCCTGCAGGTGGCCCACTTTAAACTGTGCTTCATACAGTTTGTTTAGAATTGAAACAAAAACTGAAAAAAGAAATTGTAATATCAAATCATGATATTTCTTAAATTGTGACGCTTTCAAAATGGCAATGCGAATCGCAACAGCACCTAGTTATCGTGATAAGTACTTTTTATTGGTCGTAAAGTAAGATCCCGTTCTCACTTACATTATAACAGCTGTAAACATCAGCCCCAGCATCATTTTTTTCCTTTCCTCTTGTAAGCAGCTTGTAATGCGCTGACACTGGAGACTCCTTCCATAAATTTTAAATACTTATGGAAAAAAAACTCACAATATGAGCTTTTCCTGTGTATGAGCTGTTAGTATAGAGACTAGAGGTTGTGGGAAAATTGATAGATTGATACAATTGATATGCTTATATTATATGCTAAGTCTATTCAGAACTTTGTTGACATCTGAAACATTTAATACTGAAGCAGGATATTTATAAAATCATGATAGTTACAGAATCGCAATACAAATCGAACCGGCATGGAGGTATCGTGATAATATTGTATTGTCTCTGAACCTGTGATGTGCAGCCGTATTGCTCTCAGTGATAGAAAATTAATCAGCCAATCAGAATCCAGAACATCTTCAGCATCATTATGCTATATGGCTTTACACGTGACTTTATTGCTTAAGAGATAGTAGTGAGACGCATATTCTAGCGTGAAGGCTCGGTTTAGTTGCACAGATTTTAGCTTGGAGGCACCTTAGGAAAGCATACACGCTCACACTCCGACACACACACACAGACACACACACAGATCTTTCTGGTAAATGTATACATAATTCCATGCATCATTAACAACTATGCATTAACAACACACATGCACACACTTGTACGTACACAATCCTAATGGTGCACAATAACCTCATTAAAGAGTACAGGATGTGTGTAAGGAGCAAACAAGGAGCAGATAAATATCCCTCACATCCTATTCCTCTTTTCCGCCTCTCTCACAATCTGTTCCCTACATGTCCGTATATATTTTCATCTCCGTATTTCAGTTTTGCTCCACGCTTGTCCTCTCCCTCTCGCCAGCCCATTATCTCACACGAACAGGTAGCACGCTGGCTAACCTTCGCTTTCGCTGCTCCGAGCAGCCGTAGCAGGTGGCCTCTGCCTTCAAGTTAGCATTATCCTCGCCTCTCCTCGTTTCGCTCAGCCGTGCCCTTCTGCACTGCTGTTGAATTAGCGCGTTGCTAACACTAAATCTGTCAGGCAGGCATCAGGGGGTGACAGACTGCACAGCGGGTCGTGCTCATGTTTGCTCACGTGCGTCTGGGCTAAGCGCTGCATGCTTCTGTGCTTCTTTCAGATCAATTGCAGCAGTGAGTGCGTGCATGTGCATGGCTCTTGAGGTAAAAAAAAAAAAGGATAATGCAAAAGAGCTGCAAAGCAAGTAACCTATATGTAGGTGTCTACCCTGGCTAGATCTCGTCAAGCGGAGGCTTTATACAAAATGAAGCCCCGCCCGCTTGTGATATAACTGTTTCGTATATAATGTGTATCATGTGAAAGTCTACCATGGTATATTTGTGATATCTCTAATAAGTGTATGAGTGTATATCTTGATTTGTTCATTCTACACCCCTCTCAAGCCGCAATACGCCTCTCCTGCTCGTCTGTGTCTGCCCTGGCTTTCCGTCACCTTGTAAGTCTGCTCATTAATTGGAGAGGACACCATCGCCCGGGCATGCTCCCGTCCACTGAAATGTAAAGATAGACAGGGACAGAAGGAGAGAGAGAACGAGCAGTCGAGATCTGCGTGGGTAGAAACCCAGGAAGTGCTTACGTGTGAGGTAGAGCTCAAGTCGCAGACCGAAAGATATATGATGAGGTGTCTGAGGTAAAGAGACGTATTCACACTGAGCAGAGCTAAGAGTGGAGGAGGAGGAGGAGGAGGAGGAAGCGGGAGAGAATGAATGAATAGGTGCCATGCTCATTATGGAAGACAGAAGACAGTATTCACCCAGAGGGAGGCTTTTAGATAGAAGGACAGAGCAAGAGAGAGTGAGAGAGAGAGAGACGGCAATAGAGTGACAGCAAGAGCGAGGGAAGGTGAGAATGGGACACAAAGAAAAGATTTCACAGGAATAAAAGAAAGGTGTGTGTTAGCGAGAGAATGTGTCCGATTTCGCCGTCGCCTCACCGTCCTTTTTTAATGGGGTTGCCATGACAACAGTGTATCAGTCGGGCACCAACAGAGAGTCCATACCACTCAGCCATGCGAGTGTGTCTGAACGAGTGTACGAGTGATCCTCTTTCAAACATAAAGCATCAGATATCGCACAAAGAAGTGGGTGATATAACCAGCTTTTTATATCATGACATTTTCAAAAACGGATGGCTACAGTATACATCATAGTTCAGACGTTTTGTCATGTAAATGCCATCCGAAGGTTGTGGGGAAAAAAAGCTGCGTTATCAGCATCATCTTTAAAATCTACATTCAGGGTCGCACTGATAGCAGCCAGACTTCTCTACGTCTCTATCTCCATTTCCTCCACCTCCTACTGGGGGATCCCTCGATGATCCCAGACCAGCTGGGAGATATGATCCCTTTGAATCCTGGGTCAACAACACAGTATTTTCCCTGTCGGCTGTCCCTCCTGTGCTTCAAGCACAGGTGCCCAAGAGAGAAAACTATATTTACCTGCTCGTAACAGTTCTTTCAGTCGCTATCGTTAAGTAGGGCTAGGTATCCTTACGTGTATACCAATCTGTATATCAAGAATAAACACTATGTCAACCATGACACACTTAAACACTGTCACTCATGGTTGATTCTCCACCCTATCTTTTTGGTTCTTGATGATTCGTGTTCCAGGGGGTAGGAAAACTGTGCTGGCTCAAGTTGAAGGGTCAGTGTGCAGGTATTAGAGTTCATCTTTTGCAGCATTTATAGCTACTAGTGGCTCATTGCAGTGCCTTGTCAAAGATGGTCCAAAAAGGAGCAGTTCCTGTGGTCAAGAGCCAAGAGTTTTGCCAACTCAAAACAAAAGCAGTCTGTGGCACCACCATTGGAGTTTGCATATTTTGGGTATTTTGTTTTCCTGTTAGCAAAACTAGTTTCCTGGCCTAGCCTTTCCTGCGATGTAACTGGTATAGATGATTACTAGTTTCATTCCAGCAAGTAACTTCTATCCATTCGTAGATTTTCTGTACTACTTATCTTGTGTGGGATTACAAGGAGCCTGGCCTAGGCCAGGGAAGATGGGGCTACAAGGAACAAGTCAGCCTGTATGGGGTGCCAACATACTGCAGGGTGCAACACACACCCAGATAATACACAACAGGGAATTTGCAAATGCCCAGTCAGTCTATGACAGATGTCTTTGAACTGTCGAAAGAAAATGCAGTACACAGAGGAAACCAACCAAGTAGGGGGAGGAAACCGGAATACCTGGAGGAAACCCACCAAACCGGAGTATCCAGAAGAAACCCACCAAGCATGGGGAGGAAATCAGGGTATCTGAAGGGAACACACCAAGCATGAAGGGGGAACTGGAATACCTAGAGGAAACCCACCAAGCACAAGGAGGAAACTGGAATACTCAGAGGAAACCCAGTATGCATGGCGAGGAAATCGGAGTGTCTAAAGGAAACCCACCAAACCTGAAGAGGAAAATGGGGTATGCAGGAGAAACCCACCAAGCACTTAGGGGAAACCGGAGTACCCAGAGGAAACCCAACAAGCACAGGGAGGAAACCAGAATACCAGGAGGAAATCCACCAACCATGAAGAGGAAACTGGAATACCCCGAAGAAAACCACCAAACATGAAGAGGAAACTGGAATACCCCGAAGAAAACCACCAAACATGAAGAGGGAACTGGAATACCCCAAAGAAAACCACCAAACATGAAGAGGGAACTGGAATACCCAGAGGAATCCAACCAAGCACGGGAATGAAACTGGAGCACCCTCCAAGCATGAAGACAAGTACTAATGTTTCACTATGCAGAGAGCAAACTTAATAAGGCAAAATTAAATTAAAACAAAAGGGACTTGTATGCATCAGTGGCTGTCAGGCAATAAATCCTCTTCTGAAAATTCCAGCTTAGTCGGGCCGCTTACCAGCTGCCAAAAAATAGCCCAAGCCAAGATGGTAGAACATTGTTGCCAGTTGGTAAGAGCTGGTAGAAAGGAAACATTTTCCAAATTGAGGAATCTTTGTAAAGAAAACAACAAAACTATAAAATATTTGGAACTTTTTTGAAGCAGTTTAGTCAAGTAATAATGAAGAAGTTTGAAAAATAAAGTACCAGATGGCCAAAGATTATCAACTTGGCCTGTGTTTTAGCAGCTGTTGGACGGTTTTCTTCCTAGGTGCAATTTAAACCGAAAAGAGATAGATATTGTTTAAGAAAGCAAGGGAGCGGCTCCTTTATGCATCTGATAGGAGACTGATCTCAGATGAGTTTTCATTCTTTAGAGTGTTAACAGTAGCTTTGTGGAAACAGGAATGCTTGATAAGTTGGAAAATTAGCTTTAAAAATGTACTTTAAAGCTACAGAAAGCAGCCAGCCAAATCAGCAGATGGTTATTTACGGTTTCTGCAGCCTCCAAAAAAACCTCTTTATAAATAATGCCTCCAGAATAACTCCATCACAAACTGCACTGAAGTCGTTTAAGATGCACTCGGGCTGCATGCTGTGTGTATAGAGAGTAAATGTGTGTGTGTAGCTCATGGGAGATCCCAGAGCAGCGTGACATGCTGTGTGTGTGTTTTTCATCCCCGTGTCAGGTGTGACAGTGGGTTAGCCACGCTCTGACGTCTCCGTGTGAGTCCCACAGGAGCGGCAATCTGTCGCTGCTACATTAATGACACCGTGAGCAATGTCATCCCTTCAGCCTCGCGCGGCTAACAAGCAGGCCTTAATTATAAAATTAATTGGAATAGGTTTTGATTAAAGACCACCCTTGCTGAACTCTCATCACCCCCACCTTCATCACCCACCTCCATCGTCTCTCTCCTCCATCCTCCCTCTTTCTCTCTCTTTCTTTCTCTCTCTCTTTCTCTTGCCTTCCTTGTTTGTCCCTCATGTTCTTTTCTCCACTGATTTGATTCTCATTCTCTCCTGCCCGTTCTGTTTGTCCCTCGGCAAACGCCATCATTTCACATCCTGCCGTTATTTTTCCTCCTTCCTTCTTCCATCTCATCATCTATCTTTTCCTCTCCTCTCTCTCTCTCTCTCACTTTGTTTCTTTTCCCACCTCATTATTCTTTTAAACTTGTTCCTTTTTCTATATTTTCTTTTTCTCCTTTTCTTTTGTCATGTTATCCATAATCCCTCCCTCTCTTACCTTCTTCCACCTCACCTTTTTTTAATCTCCTCTCATCATTTCTTCTCTCATCTCCTTCTTTCCTCCTAGCCATCGAAATACTCTCTCTCTCACTCTCCCAGATCAGGGGGTCTGCGAAGGAGTTTTATCTAAATTCTCGTCCTCTTCCCCTCTCTCTCTCTTTCTCTCTCTCTCTCTCTGTCTTCCCAAAACTCCCTCGGCCTTTCAGCTTTTCTCATCTCATCTCTACTCCCTAGATCTCCTCTTATTTACACTCTCATCCTCTCTCTGCTCTTCTTTTTTCCATTCTTCCTTGTCTGCTATTTATCAGATCCCTTTATCTGGTCTCCTCCCCTCTCATCCTCTTATCTTCTTCTTTCCTCACCTGTTATCTCAACTTTCTTAATCTGCACTCATCTAATCTTTCCTCTTCTTTCCTTACCTTCTCTCCTCTTGCCCATCTAATCTCTCCATCTGCTCTCCTGTCCTCTTCTCTCATCATCTCCTTTCCCTTCGACACCTGTCATCTGCTCGTTTCCTTTTCGGTCCTTTCCCCTCCACATCTTTTGACTTGTCTCCTTATTCCTTCTCTGTCTAATTTTTGCTTCTTCTTTTAAATTTATTCTCTCTTTCTCTGTCTTAATCCCACCCTCTTTTGACTTCTCTCATGTCATCCCTTCTTTCCTTTCTAAATCTCCTCTCAGTTTCTCATCTAGCTTTCTTTTCTAGTCCACTCTCGATCTGTTTTCATACTCTTGTCTCTTTTATTGCTCTCCTTTTTTCTTTTTGACTTTCTCTTCTGTCTGCTCCCTCCTCACTCTTGCTGACCCCTCTTTTCTTTCTTTCTTTCTCCTTCTGTTAAACCTCTCCCTTTGTTGCTGTGTTCTTCTGTTTGTTTCTCTCCCTCTCTCTCTCTCTCTCTCTCTTTCTCTCTCTCTCTCTTGGGAGTCCATTCTCTCGCTCCCTACTCCTTGTGGGTTCCTCCTCCTCCGCAGACTGACCTGACTTTGTGGTGCAGTGGCCTTAAAGGTAGAGCAGCTTGACTAAAACTCCAACCTGAACCACCTGCTCTCAGGTGGACACACACACATGCCATGCTTTCATTTTTTCTTTTTTCTAAGTCTGTTTATTTGCCTGTCAGTCGATATTTTTTTCCCCCTCCACTGCTCGCTTATCCTTCGCCTCGGCCGCTCTGGGTGATCATCATCTGTACCTGAGACCAGCGATGATTAATTGATTGACCTCTTTAACGATCCGTATTGGTCTTTATTGATTCGCTTGTCCCTCCGTCACCAAGCAGCTCCATCAGCATGCGTGCAAGTGTGTGTGTGTGTGTGTGTGTGTGTGTTATTCTCAGCTCTGCGGGACAAAGTGCACCCGCAAACAAAGCAGACACTGATAGATGTGTCTTTGGTGTGTAATTAGCCAAACCCGCACGGCAGTCAATGAGAGAATGGACTAATGAATTAAATCTTCATCGACGTGTAACGAGCCGTAGATGGTGTTTCGCAGCAGTGCAGATTTAGCTCGGATTCATAACCTCGCTCCTTGATAAAAAGCGAAGAGAAACATCTCTTAAAACCAAATGAAGTCGCATGTGTTAACAGGCTACAGTCTAGCTATGACTCGGACAAGGGCTGAAAATTAATTTAAACAGTTCTACCGGGTTAATCCTAACAAATTAGCTCTGTAAGAAAAATTAATGATGCAAAAACAGTTTAAACAAGCAAGTTTAACGAACAAGTGGTCGAACAAGGGAACTGACATCTGAGAAATATTATGTAAAACAAACATTCTCAGTTAATGCATTTCTAATCGGTTACTTCCTATCATATAACCTAAATGTTTGTCCCAGACATACTAAAGCCATTTAATCTTGTATTTGCAGGAAGTTACACACTATTTTATTTTTTATTTTTTTGAGTACAGCTGCCAGTCTCCGACTCCATATGCTAGCTGCGTTCACACACTCTGACCTTAGTCAGCTACTCACTCACTCATCGTCTATACCGCTTTATTCTGTATCCAGGGTTGCGGGGGGACCTGGAGCCTATCCCAGGAGACCTAGGGCACGAGGTGGGGTACACCCTGGACAGGGTGCCAATCCATTGCAGGACACACACATACACTCTCTCACACACACACTACGGGCAATTTGGGAACGCCAGTTAACTTAACCTACATGTCTTTGGACTATGGGAGGAAACTGGAGTACCCGGAGGAAACCCACCGAGCACAGGGAGAACATGCAAACTCCATGCACACAGAGACTGGAAACGAGCCTGGCCGGGATTCGAACCTGGACCCTGGAGGTGCAAGGCGACAGTTGTGTTCAGCTAATAAATACAAACCACTGACCTTCACACTACATGTAATATTTTAAAGAACAACCCTCTTAACTGCCTTCCTGTTTTATCACCTGCGGCCATGCAGTGCAGAGAATGAGATCACTGCGTGACGCGAACATACGCCGATTTTGGAGAAGACATGCAGCATAGTGGTTCAGATCTTGTTTTGGTACTGTTGGCTTTCACACCTGTACAACTGAGTACAGTTTATGAGACCACCTTTGCAAGTGGGCCCGGTTACGCTAATTAAAAGAACTGGATTTTGGGGTCAAGTGTACTTAGACCCGGGTCCGAGTCCCTAACGTAAACGTAGGCTTTATCACATGTGTTTAAGAATTATTAGTCTGGGGCTGAGAGACCTACATGTCCATGCCATAACAAGAGCTAGTATGCTTCAGATATAGTTATAGAGTGTATAGAAGTGCTGTGTATAAGTGTGTGAAGCTCTTGCCTCACCTTTCCTTTGAATATTTTGAAACATCGGTCAGTATGAAGAGGTGTCGCTCCGTATTCGACACAGTGCTGCGTTTTTTTCTTTTTCACTCTTTGTATCCAGACCTACAATATAAGAGCTGTACAGAGTGACAGAGTGGCGTTTCCATGGAAACGCCGCGTCACAGGTTGGGAGACTGCGGTTGTGTGGCTGCCTGCGGCGACAGCTGAAGAGAATGCACATACACATACATACACACACGTACACATACACATACATACACACACGTACACATACATACACATACGTACATGTACACATACATACACACACATACACATACATACACACACGTACACGTACACATACATACACACACGTACACATACACATACAGACACACACGTACACATACATACACACACGTACACGTACACATACATACACACACGTACACATACATACACACACGTACACATACATACACACACGTACACAAACGAGGTGTGGAGTCTGGATTTACCGTCCAGAGATCAAAGGTGCTGCTGCGGTATGTAATCTGGAGCATGTTATACAATTTTTTTGGGTAGTTAGTAGTAAGGACGCAAACCAGAACTTTACACTTTATCTTACTGTTTTATTCCAGATAACATCCAGGACTGGTTTCCTAAAGCCATCAATTCAAAAGCCATAATATTTCAAGTAATTAATGTTTAATACTTAAATACTATGAACAGATGTTTAAATATAAATAAATAAAAATACATTTTTAACCACGGGTATCATCTTCCCCAGTTGTTATTTTTACGAACGCATTAGGAAACATCATCAGATGGTTATGCACTGGCTCTTAAAGAGGGTTCGCTGACAAAGCACCGTGCTGAAGGAGAATCTGTAAGGCAGAGGGAATTGCGACATTTTGTCTTTTTCTTTCTTTCCATTCCATCATCCCGGAGTGACTTCACTCGCCCTTCTGCGCTGGCGCTCGGCCAGATCGCAAACTCCCACCGGGGGTCCGTGGCTCCCTGCTAAATAGCGATCCAGCCTGAGAGGATTACCTGCGGCAGGTGTTTCGTTCCTCTGCCAGATACCGAGCGCTTCCTCGCGGCGGGGAGGTGCGGGAGTTGAGTCACGGGTGCGACGGCTAACGGAGGAACAAAACCACTGCCATGATGCTGAGACACAGAAACACTCATGTTGTGAGGGTTGCAACAGAGGACCTTGAATTGAATCAGGGTGTAATGTAGGGTCGATTTAAAATGCAGTGATTTAAAAAAAAAAAAATATCTATGCAACGTCAATACACTAATTGCTTATTATTGGAAAAAAGGGCAGTCGTGAAGATTATTAAAAAATCACGTTTTAGTCATGTTTAGACTTAAGCTGGGTTTCCTATGTGTGTGTGTGTGTGTCCTTTTTCTATTTGTGCATTCACCAGGGTTTAAGTTATTATATAATATAAGGCAGGCTCAGGAGTAGCTCATTTACATAGACACTGAAATGGTGCATTTGGAGAAGGAGCGAAATAAATCGAGGTTTGAGGTACAAACAATGCATTATCTGCTGGAGCATTAACACACACATAGAGAAATATGGGACGTTTACGAATATAAATTGTGTGGCAGTGCTGAAATTAGAACTCATAACCTTCTGATCGGTTGTCCAACTTCTTAACGACTGAGCCACTGCTGTTTGTTAGCCGTAAGTAGTTCACAAATCAATTTCCCAATAATACATTTAGCACCAGGTTCCATCAAGAGATAATGTTACGTCATTGGTCATGATATGAATTCCTTATTTCTGTTTTTCTTTGTGTTAAGTCACATTTTGACAGCTACGCACTTCAGTTAGATTTATTGACTAATCTAGTAGACGTTCAGTTCGTGATTAACCGCATGTTCTTTTTGAAAATAATTGAAATTTTCTTGTATGTTTAATTGTTTCACAAAAGGAAGCCTAATGTTAGATGAGCGTTGTAATGGAGTTGTATTGACGTTGTGATGATGTCAGCGTTTCCTGATTTTTTTTTTTGAATGAATGTTTCGATCCAAACACAATGTTTCAAATACAACCTCGAAACGACAAAACTATAACCTTTATTCGGAGCGTTTATGTCGAGTAACATCCATCCGCACAACGTCCGACCACATCCACGGTCCTTTAG
Organism: Heterobranchus longifilis; assembly: GCA_028570985.1. Classification (NCBI taxonomy): domain Eukaryota; kingdom Metazoa; phylum Chordata; class Actinopteri; order Siluriformes; family Clariidae; genus Heterobranchus; species Heterobranchus longifilis. The sequence goes on from JAOVVB010000030.1 coordinate 1,642,611, forward strand.
GTTTATAACGGGTTAAAATTCCGATCCGAAGTTGGGATGGAAGCAACAGCTTTCCGCACACAGTGTGTGTACGCACGCATCTCTTCGTGTTGTAACGTTACCTCTCTGCTTAATTTGGTTTCAGTAATGTTACCATGAGCTGTATCTAATCTCCCAAATTACACTACGGTAATATGGAGTTTTTTCCGCTCGCCGTTATGCATGTGCGTATCCTCAGATACATGCCCCCTAGTGGTCAAGTGGTAAAGATGCAGCGCTCTTAACGCAGTGACCGGAGTTCATTCATTGTTATCCCAGCATCATGACATCATTGAATCAAAGCCATTTCAGCTTTCAAAAACAACTTTGTCCCAACGTCTGTAACATCACCAAAGTACCGTCACAACAGCCAAAAATTCCTTCTGTGTGCTGTATATTTACTGAATTCTTTCTGCCATGTTTATACTCCAGTTGCCTTAATTCTGAGAAATTTACTTGTAGGAATGTGAGCTCGAGAGGTTGAAGGAAACCCCTCAATACTCTCAGAATCACAAGTGATTTATTATAACCACTTTTATTATAAAAGCTACTGGTGGGTAAAAAATTTGTCTCAGTTTTTTTTTTTTTTTTTTTGTACACCGTTGGCGAAATAAAAGACCCCAAGTGCAGGCTTTAGCTCTACTTGACGAAATCGTTCCTCTTTCCTGCAAGTGGACGCTCGTTTGCTTTTCTCTCCATAGACCCAGAGTACACTTGAGGTCACATGGGACAACGTTTATTCTCGTGAATAGAGTCAGGAGAATTTTATTTGCCATTTGTACACATACCAACAGTATGAGCGCATTGGATTCTTTTTTTTTTTTTCATTTTGTGCAGGAGCTCTTCGAGTCAATGATAGAAAAAGAAAGATAACAAAAGCAGAATAAACATGTAATACAGGAATAAATAGTGGAAGGATTTAAGCTATCAGACTTTAACACACTATGATATTATTTAGTACTGTATTGTACTATAGTATATTTTAAAGACGAACTTTTGCACTTTTACAAATCTTCAAGGTTCGATTGCATGTTTAATGTCAGTTTTTATATTGCACTTTGTTCTCTTTTAATAAGTAGGTGAAGGATAGTAAACTCAATCTTGTACCACATACATGTACTCAAATTATAGCAATAGGTCCCTATATGACAGATAAAAAAAAGAAAAGAAAAAAAACAGATACATGTATCAGCCTTATAGCCGAATCTGCATGTTTTTGGACTATGGGAGGAAACCAGCGTACATGGAGGAAACCCACCAAGCACGGGGAGAACATGCACACAGACCCAGGGGCGAGATCTGAATCTGGACAGACATAATGGTTGGTATAAATAATGATAAAGAAATAATGGTACTTTGGGTTATTAAAGTGGTCTTTTCTTTGAATTGATGCTTTTCTTGAAATCATTTAGACCAAGATTTCAGGTTTTTTTTTCTTCTTCTTCTTTTTTTTTTTTTTTTTTTAACGAGTGGCTGCACAGCCTGAGCCTGAAGTGTGCAGGATTATTAAAGAAAAGTTTAATAGCTCCATCGAGTCACTATGAAGCCACTTATTTAGCAAAAAAAAAAATCCTTTTAATTAAAATCGCTGTTGAGTTCTGGATTGTAAGTCTAAAGCTGCAAATCACAGGTTTATTTTAATCCGTCGTTAATTACTGCTTTATAGTAACAACAGGGACTAATATGTTGTAGACATCCTAAAAAAAAGGAAGGAGTCTCCAGTGTAACATGTCCTTCAGTAATCAGCATGCGTGAGTGTAAGTTACAGCTGAACCCGTGTAGACTGAGAGCAATAACAGGATCACACCTCGCTTTGTTTCACTCACACGTTGTGTGTTTAACCTCGCTCACGTTCGTAATGTTTAAACGTAACATAATATTCATTGTGACGGCACATCTGCTATTTCTGCTAATATATAATTAATATGGTTAAACATGTCATGTGTTAATGAACTACAGCAGCATCCAAATGTTCTCACTTACTGTAGTTCTCCAATGCAGAAGGTCACAGAACACGAAAAACAGAACAGAGAATGCTAGCAGCGGCTGAATAGAGACAAATTCTAGATATCCTGAAATCCGATGAGCATTCGAGTCAAACCAGGACTGAATAAGTTATTGCCACATCCATCCCCGTACAGTCCTGACCTCGCTCCAAGCCATTTCCACAAGGAGTTCCTGGTAGGCCAGCGTTTCAGGCGTGAAGCAGGCCGAAAACTTGACTTTTAAACAGCTTGACTTTTAAAGACTTGACATATAACCGTTGGACATTCCCAGCATTAAATGTTCCTACAGCCCTATGATGTTCTTTTTTCCCGTAATCGCTTTCGTTTTGGATACGGAAATCCATATTCCTGCAGCTCATCCTGCCTGTTTAACTGAAGCCCGCTGTTCACTGGGGCGCTGAGTGTTAGCAGGTGTGTTCTCACAATGACTATTGTGCTCACACGTTCAGAAGTGTGTGTAAGGTTTCGCAACACGAGTGCACTTCATTTGCAATTAGAATGCGTGATCTGCCGTGCGGAAAAAAAATGGTATTGTTCTCGGAAGTTAGCATTAAAAACAGATAACAATGGGGGAGCAACAAGGAAATAAAATAGTGCTTTAGGGGAACGCGCCGTCAGCAGGGCGGCTTATAGGCGAATGCAGATGTTGCGCCGATGCTGTCCGTGGTGATGAGATTCAAACTATATGATTATGATTATGCACAGAAAGATTTCGGCGGGGGGACGAGACAGCTCTACAGCTCTGCACTTTGGCTCAGAGATACAGAATAACCCAGAACACACCACTTGTGTGAGAGCTCTTTGGGTAGCGGGTTGTGGAGAGATTTCTCGGGCCTGAGAGTGATTTCTGTGTTAATCACCAGCTTTTGATACTTAATACCTGAGTCTGATGTGCGACTGAAATTCTGCACTCATTTTAAAGAAAAATCACTGCTCCTTCTTTACATTTTGCGAACACCTTTAGAGATAAAAAAAGAAAAGATCCAAAAAGCCGGAAGCGGAAAATGTAATCATATAGAGGTATTAAGCTGACTTTAATCTCTCGGAAACACAGAGTTGCTGAAGGAACATCATCGGTCAGAGGGCTACTGTTACACCGGCAGGTCAGAAGGGCGCCAATATCACCATGTGGCCAAGTGTCTCAAATAACCGTGTCCTTTCCTATACATCAATCATCAGGACTTACTCCATAGACTACATCGTTAGTTATCAGAATGTGTGAGTGTGTGTGTGTGTTTTTGGATAATAAAGAGCTCTTCAAAAAGGACTCTATTTAAGAAAATAAGAAATTTAAAGCTTGAATTGAGCAGCAGTGTTAAGTCATAGGATTTATTAATTTTGTTTGTCACATTATTTTCCACAATAACTGCCTGATCAGATTAGGGTCAGTGTAGATTAAGCTAATACTTTGCTCATAATTTAGTAAAGAACTTTAACAAAATTTGTTAGAAAAGTTGCAGGGAGTTGCAGGGAGGTACAGTACATACAGAAATTGAGACAGGGACTCCAAAATTGTTGTCTTTAATTATTATTATAATTTTTTACATTTTTTTATTTAATGATATATGTTTTATATATTTAATATATAATCATATATGTTTGCATTACCATCCCTCCATATAGGAACCTTTGTAGTCCAATTAGGGACTGTGGAGTCCACTGGTAAAAATTGTGTTTATTGGTACGACTGTAGTAGAATCTTTGGTCAACATTCACACACTAGGGGCAATTTGGAAACTCCAATTAGCTTAATCCACACGTCTTTGGACTGTGGGAGGAAACCGGAGAACCCAGAAGGAACCCACCAAGCATGGGGTGGAGAACATCGCAACTCCGCGCATACAAACCCAACGCGGATGGACGTTTGCATTTGAGGTGGTAAAATGTGACCATTTCTCTCAAATCCGACAGGTGGCGCACTTTAAACTATTCACACACGCATTTGCGCCATCGTCGAACCCGGCTCTGGAATCCTCTTTGTAAATGCTGCGGTTTATGGTCCCTCACTGCGCTGTGGAACGTCCACTGAGACGACACCATTGATGAGAGCGATGTCCACAGATGGATGAAGAGGTTTAAAGAAGGGGAAATCAGCACTGAAATCAAATCACGTTGTGGGTTAGAGGGTTAGAGAGTCGGGGCTCGACCATGGTGCGAATGCACGGCTTTGTTATGGAGACCATGTCGAATAAATACCTTTGCATAGAGCAGTTTGAGCAACTTGAGCAACTCAAACACATTTCCTGTTAAATAAGCGAACCTTTAGCCTTATATAGCACACAGATATAGCAGGGATTGTTTTTAGGATTGTTTATCTGGTATCAACCAACTGAGGATGAGTTCCCTGTTGAGTCTGGTTCCTCTTAAGGTTTCTTCCTATTCTCATCGCAGCGTGTTTTTCCTTGTCTCTGTCTCGCTCGGTTTGCTCATCAGGGACAGACAGATAGTTGTAATTCATACTTCTTTTTCTTACATACTTTTCTAATTTACATCCATATTTTTTATTCTGTATTAATTGTATAATGATCATTGTAAAGTGTACTATACAAATAAATTGAATTAAACGCCTGTTTAAAAGGCTCCCTTTTGCATAACTTACAGTACAGCCCTTGTCCATCTCTAGTTCATCATGAGCTGCAGGGATGTCGCTGAGGTCGTAGTTAACTTTGCTGACACACACTATGGGCATTTTGGGAATGTTTTCCATTGTTTCACATGTTTCAACAAAAAACAGCCTCACATTTATTGCCTGTTTAATATTTCAGATATTTTATTAATAAGCAGTTACAGATCATGACACCCCATCTTTTCAGGAATGAAAAGATGTTTGGTATGTCGTCACGTCCGACAGTATTGCTTGTACCACGCGATGGCATCTGGCCATCTGTGCATCATGACACAATTATTCCACGCTTACTGTCCCTTTCTGAATATAATCGAGACGGATCTTAATAAAGCGTGTGATCATCGGCCTGATGACCAGATGTCTGGTTCGGAGGTGGTGGATGCGGGATGCCTGGTGGTCCATGACATGACAGATCTTGTTTATTACTGGCTCACGAGACCAAATTAAGGAAAAAAAAAAAAAAGCTCATTTAGATAAATTGTCGAGGAGGGCTACTTAAAGCAAACGCAGGATTTTGTTTTATTTATTAGTTTATTTTAGCCATTTTTGTTTTGATCTGATTCACTATTGTCCTAATATTTATTGCCAAGTCTCGTACGGAGCGCCCGTTTTTTTTTTCCCTGCTCTACACTCCAGTCCAGTAGGTGGCAGTATTGCACCAGCTGCTCATGAACTCAAAAGGGATGTGCTAATCCCACAAAACGTGGATATTTCGCAATATGTCTTATATCTTTGAAAAATGTGTCAATTTTAGGAAAAAATTGTTACCTAAATCACCAATTTATGTAACTCAATTGTGAATCGATTAGGAGGTAATCGAGTGCAAATCGATTCTGAATCAAAAATGATTTCCGCAGCCGTGTGGATTATTGTAAGTCTTATCAAGCGTGATTCCACCATGGACCAGATCGTCTTTTGATCAAATCCCCAAGACAAAGACGGAAAAGCCCTTTCCTTCTCTAGTAATTTATAGAAAACGTTCCCGAGTGTGTTGAGAAAATACATGATTTATTAATGTTTGCAGCTGGAAATGGTGAATTTACTGCTGTCCTACATCGATTTCCCATTTTGGTGAGAGTTTCATTTCTTGACACGGTGTTTTATTGGTGCTTCTTGGCAGTTAGATGTAGGATTGTGTGTGTGTGTGTGTGTGTGTGTGTGTGTGGTATTTTGATCTAATAGTGAGTGATCTAAAAGCCTGTGTCTGTAGTTTCTCAGTGTCATTTTTCCACTTATGTGTAAGATTCTGCAGATTCAGTGCTATTTTATAACGGCAGAGTGTGAATTATTTTCTGATACCGTTGTCTAGTTCTGCAAATTGCACGCTAGCGATGGAGAAAAGCTGTAATCGGGGACAGG
>JAOVVB010000030.1:1649213-1664865 GCA_028570985.1 Heterobranchus longifilis
TGCTGTTCTCTTTTTTAATAGAAAAGAGAACAGCAGACCTGAAGGAATCTTCTCTAAGAGGTCACAATAGGGGGAACATCCAATTGGCTAGTTAAAGCCTAAACAAACAAACAAACAAAAATTTCCCCTAATGTGACATCATATGATATGGTATAAGATCTCCTCCTTCTGAAGTGTTTGCTCAGCCCTGCTGTTCTCTTTGGGGGTGTGGCTCAGGAGTAGCTCATTTACATTGACACTAAAACAGCACATTGTGGAGAAGGAGTGAAATAGTGAGGAGTATTTGAACTGGTGAATTAATACACACACACACACACACACACACACATTAGTGGAGTTTTTAGACCTTGGGAACTTGTTAAAGAAAGATAAACATACAGGACCTTTAAGTGACAATATCAGGTAGGTATTTTATGCACACACACACACACACACACACTTCTTTCTTAGGTCTTTGTCAGAAAAATAATTATTTTTCATTGAAATAAAACATGGAACTCCAACAGTTTCCTAAGCAGTGTAACCACTTTGTTACTGATGTGAATACTATTATTATTATTATATATTTTTTATTATTACAATTTGAGCCAGCATTTGGATTATTAACAAATTATGATGTGTTTAAGTAAATTTGACGATCAGCCATGACACAAAAGGAGTATATCTCTGGATTTGGCATGTGTATGTGTGTGTGTGTGTGAGCACTGGGTTTGGATGTGCACCCAGACTGTCTCTGACACACTGATTCACCATTGGTTTCTGGGCCGTGCTCCAATCAGGACGGCCATCTGGTGACCAATCAGATCCCTGGCTGCGTCGACAGAGGGGCCCGAGCTCGGCGTGAACGCGGGCTGCTGTGAGAAAGTAAATGCTCTGACTCGTGCAGACCTCGACGCCGTGCGGGACTGCTGGGCCGTGTGTGTGTGTGTGTGTGTGAGAGAGAAGGAGAGAGAGATGAGCTACAAAGAGGTCATATGAGTGAGTCATGTCACCCAGCTCTGGCCTCTACAGCGAAGACACCTTTTTTTTTTTTTTTTTTTTTTTAACAAGTCCACAAAACCTCGTCATAAAAATAACGTGCTGTAATAAAACCGGTAACACAATCAAGACTCAGCCAGGGCACTCGGCGGAGTGACTGACAGCTCCATTCCTCCTAACCTGATTAATATTTCCGCAGGATCTCTCTAGCGGACGCGGCGGTAATCTAAAATAAGCGTAGCCCCGTCGGCCGCTAATAAACGGATCTCGCCCGCTGAGAAAGTGAGAGTGAGAGAGAGAGAGGCACGTACTATGCAGGGAATTTGCGTGAGTGGACTTGCGCTAGCGGGCATCCCTGAGCGTTAGAAGAGCTTAGAGTGAGAGCGAGCGGCATTTCTAAAGGCGGATCCTTAAAGTCTGCGGAATGTCATGTTGAGAACAAGCGTAGCATGCTTATCGCTTAACCGGTGTTAAGGCTACAGCTGTTAGAAAGTTCTGTCTCAGATTTAGCCGTCATGCACAAATATGTGGAGATGGAACCATTTCCAATGAGCTACGGCGAGCCTTGGAATTAGCAGCGCATAAGCCTAGAATTGAGTGTCCAAAGACTGTAAAGCTAGCTTATAAGACATACAAAATACAAGCTAGCTCAAATAGGTGATTATCATCAAATAACAAGAGCTAGCATAAATAATCATAATCATTATGATGGAATTATTTACAACAGACAAGCTAAAGCTACCTAGCACCATACCTGGTTTTGCTGAAATGACACCAACACATTAAAAAAAAAAAAAAAAAAAATTCCCAATGCTAATTTTGATCTGACTGAAAACATGATAGAAAAAATGCTAGAAAAAAATGACAGAATGTTTGTTGCGGTAAGGGTTATTCCGCTGATTAGCCTTACTAACACCAACGCTAGTCACCCTAGTGTCTGACTTAAGCAGGAGTTACAGAGAGGAGGGACGCCGAACATGAAAAAGTTACTCAGATTCGGTCACCGGATCCACCTGCTGCCATGGCAACGACATCGATGCAGGTGTGTGTTTGTGTGTGTTCCTGTTGGCACGAGTGTGTGCTTCTGGAGTGGACGTTGCGTCCCTGCGGTTCATCCTCAGTGCATGACATAGTACTAATAAGGCGTGTTATATTCAGCGGGTTGTGTGTGAGTGTGTGTGTGTGTGTGTGTGTTTGTGTGTGTGTGTATCTCCCCAAAGACCACCATCTGCCTAAATGAGTAGCAGCGGCTGCTAGCCGCTAGCAGAACAAAGGGTCAGGGCTGAATGCCCAGCTTTCCTCCGTCTTCCGTGGCTGCTGTGGCGAACACTCGCGCTCCGCTTTAGCGTGCAGTTAATTAACCTCCGAGCCGCTGCGCAGAGTCCCAAGCTCAGTGACCAAATTAAGCAGTGCGGATGTCAAAGCATGAGTGCTGCAAACAATTCTGTGGACCAGGGCCGCTGTTGTTCAGGCCACACACCTCTATTTACACACACACACACACACACACACACACACTGCATTTATGCTGAATACTTCTGCTAATCTTTTACATAGCATCATTTAGCACAGTTTGTTTTTGCACTAAGGGGTGGAGCCTAATTTGATTTGTCTCATGTCACATCACTGAAGAGCACTTAGCATAGACCTGCTAGCATAGACTGACTAGCTTAGATTGCAATATGTTAGGCATGTGTGTACAGAATAAATGATCTAGTAAAATTTGTTAGCTGCAGTCACATTAATGTTAGAAATGAAAATTGGAGTATGTTCAAATATTTCGGCTTGTCCCTATATTAACGCCTCGTTAATGCCTTGGTATCGTTTCATAAGTGCCGTTATCGAGGCATTGTTGATTTTAAGCGTATTTATGGAGTCATTATCGGTTTTATATATTTCACCTGTTCAGCAGCCAAAAATATTGAATTCATATTGAATTTAGAATTTGGAAGTAATGACATAATTAACAAAGTGATATTTTAGGGAAAACAGCCATGATTAAACACGATTGAAAGATATATTACATGTGAAAGGCTGATGCACAATATAATATTTTAATCTAAAATGTCTGTGGTTTCATCGTTCCTGTTAATTTCATGATAATGTCTGATGACAAATTTACCATAGAATTTTTATTCTTTTTAGAAAAGCTTGCAGTGAGATTTAAAAAATAAGCACCTTGATAAAGGCCCATAAAGTGCCCATAAACCATACACCTTATCCTGCATGGCTCAAGTTCTGTATATTCTATTAGAACAGCGAAAATTACAACATCTGCATTGAGTTTAATCAAACACACAACTTTGCATCACTATTGATATTCATGACAACATTCAGGAGCTAACACACCTGATTAAGAGAGAATCCTACAAAACACACGCACTACTATGTATTGTATATAATGTATTATGTGTAGTGTAATGCATACAGTCGTATTGCTGGAGCACGAAATAAACACAGAACTAAACAGATTAAAAATATATAAACGCATTTAACTGTGCAGTAGAGCGTACAGTGACACTAGGGATAAAAACTACTGAAGAAGGAAAGCAAAAATCAAAGGTAATAATAATAATAGTAATAATAATAATAATCACAGCACTACTACTACCACTACTATTACCACTAGTAATAATGATATTAAATAATAATTAATAATTTGAAAATACAGTCAAAGAACCTACCTGTATATGTGAGACAGTCCTGGCAGGACATGCTGTGTGTCTATGTCTATAAATAACATCTATAGGTCGGCGTCTGTCTGCTGACGGGATGACAGGAGGTCATTATCATATTGTTAACACCTCTGTAATATTTCATAATAGTCAGTAGCATCGTTTTAATTTCACTTCATGTCGGCAGTGATAGTACGGTTTCATTATCAGTTATTTAGGGCTTAGTAAAACATTGTTGAACGGCTTAACAGCTTTCTATTAAAACGCTATTATGTTGATAACACGTCCTTATTGCTCAGGTCATTATTTTTTTCCGAATTTGTTTAAATCCTTAACAGATCGATGTGTGATTGCTTGAAAAATGTACCCGAACTGGTAGCGATGGGGGTCCTTATTGATCCTTATCATTAAAAAAAAATTAAAAAAAAAAAATAAAAAATTCAAATTTGATATCTTTAGTGAACTGCCAAATAATATGTTAAAAAAATACTAGCGAGCTAGCTAACTTAGCTAGCATCAAGCATTGTGTTATTGTTACATGATCAACTTTGATATTGGCCCCAGCTAGCATGAACAGTGCTCCAGCGCTATGGCTAGTTCTTAGCCAGTTGGAAACTTTCAGTTGGAACTTTTCCACGCGTCCTACTCTGTATGACCAGTACTTTTTTCTTTTGTCCGTGTTTGTGAAGCCGTGGACCGGTGTGTTGTTCCCGGGGACTCTGGGATTGATGGGGAGTGACACCGAGCTGTCAGACAGACAGGGGACTTGTTTGTCCTTGCACAGGCAGATCAGTGTGTGCTTCTCCCGGCTCCGAGCCCCACAGGGAGAAGCCTGAGGGGGGCAGGGACAGCGAGCTACAAATGAACACGCTTGCCTGCGTCAATCAAAGCAGCAACGACGCACGACATCGCATTTAGAACAGAATGCAGAGCAGCAGGACAACCACACCAGCGCTGTACAGGCTCCATCTCGCTGATTTGTCTCCTCTACTGTTGCAGAGTACAGTGTGCGGAACGGACTGATGCTAGAACAGTTTTATCGTCTCTCCTCTAAAGTTACGGAGTAGAGAGTGAGGAATAGACCGATCCCAGAACAGTTTTAGCATTTCTTCTCTGTCGCTACAGATTACAAAATAGAAAACAGACTGATCCCAGAACAGCGTTAACGATTCCTTTCTAATGTTAGAGATACCCAGAACAACTATACTATTTGTCCTCTGATGTAGATAGGACTGATCCCAGAACAGTTCCACTGTTTATTCTCTAAGATTATACACTTCTCAGCAAGGGAAGGGCTGATCACGGAACAGCTTTCTCCTTTCTCCTTTAATGTTACAGATTACAAAGTAAGAAACAGACTGACTCCAGGTCACGTTTGTTGTTTCTTTTCTAACGTTAAGACGTTTCAAGATATGAGTTGATACCAGAACAGTTTTTTTATTTTATTTGATTTATTTTCCCTCTGATTTTACAGAGAATATGGTCACAGAAGAGTTTTACTATTCCTCCTGTAGTAGACCTTTCTAACATAGCTTCATGTGTGTTTTGCTCTTCATGTGGTCGGGAAAGGTGTTTCTGTTAGCAGGTGAGTACGTCCTCACCTGTAGCTCCCCTGATCTTCACACTCTGTGTGTGTTTGTGTGTGTGTGTGAGTGCGCATATTCACACATTACACACAAAATGGTCTGCTCTACATGCATCCACATGCATACAATTTTACATAAATGACATAGACGCACAAATACACACAATACATGAACTGTACAGTATATGCAAATACACATACTATATGTAGGCACTACATATACACTCAGGTCTGTATCTACAGTATTTGGTGCAGAGTGAGGGGTGTAAGAATTACGGCACTTTCTGCATGTGCTTCGAGGTCATCGTACATCTGCGATATGAAGTGCCGTGCGACAAGTGCTGAAGCATTCTGGCTAAATATGAGCAAGTATTTGACCTCTACACACTTTAGACTTCACCCTGCTGCTCTTTTTTACATCATCAATAAATAGAAAAAACCCAATTTATGTAGCAGCCACATACACACTTACACCGTAAGATCATAATTTATATTTTTCTTCTACAAGTTGATCCCTGATTATTAATTTTTTTTTGTGGTTGTTGACTTTGACACAGTTGCAGCTTCCTCCCGGAGGGTGGTCTTGATCTAGCGAAATATGTCATTCTTCACCTAGGAGTAAGAGCAAAGTGGCTCTTGTCATCCACACCAACAGATGCGTTTCGTCTTCTTTCAGGGGTTTTGCTGTAGTGCGTCTCTTTTTTTTATAAAGATTGTAACAATTGGTTGATTTGGCCAGACAGTCACTCCCACTCTAATCAGCTAATTAAGGCCTAATTAAGCCTTTAAATGGTCTCTCGGTCTGGTTCAGTAGGAACCACAATCATGGGAAAGACTGCTGACCTGACAGTTGTGCAGAAAACCATCACTGACATCCTCCATAAGGAGCGAAAGCCTCAAAAAGTCATTGCAAAAGAAGTTGGATGTTCCCAAAGTGCTGTATCAAAGCACATTAATAGAAAGTTATGTGGAAGGGAAAAGGGTGGAAGTAAAAGGTGCACAAGCAGTAGGGATGAGCGCAACTTCCACACCAAACTGGCTCATTCATGTCTTTATGGATCTTGCTTTGTGCACTGGTGCGCAGTCATGTTGGAACAGGAAGGGGCCGTCCCCAAACTGTTTCCACAATGTTGGGAGTAACACTGCTGCCTCGCTAACTGAATCCTTTATTGTGGATGAGTCTCACTAACGAGTGGCTTTCTTATGGACACACAGCTGTCCCAGTTCTGTTCCCATCACATTTTGTGTGTATGGAAATGCTCTTACTTTAGCTATAGTTTTTACTGTTGACTTTTTTTTTTTTTTAACCATGCAACTTTACCAAGTGACCTCCATTTATGGCCACATTTCTTCCAAAACGTTGTCGGTTCAGCGCTATCCTCCCAGGTTTAAACGTGTTAAAGGCTTCTTAAACCCAGTTCCAGTAATTTCAAATCTACTGAATTGTTTTCAGTACTTCATGCAGGCCAATAATTTGACCCCTCTGAAATGGTGACCGTTATTTCGGCCAGACGGCGTACATCGAGGTGTTACAGGGTACACAGTTTAATATCGCACTTCATGTACACGTGTGTGTTGGTTTGGAGCCGTGGAGCCTCAGGAGGCACGGTGCAGGAGAGGCAGGGCGCACGCGAGCGTGTCATGGCTGAAGGTGTCTGCGGCGTGTGTCTAATTGAGCTGCGTGTAGTTAATTGTTTGTACATAGGAGGGGAGAAATCAATCTGTTTTCTTCCTGTCATGACTCCTGGGCCCCTGGGTGATGGACTAGATCTGGCACGGACAGTGGGAAGGCCTGCCAAGTCAGGCTCCGTACACAGCCTTTCTCCCTCGGCGCACACACGAATACACACTGTTATGCATGCATACTATACACTAACGCACAACATCGATCTAGAAAGGTGGAATTTGAGATCTGTGAGGTGAGGGAAGAGTAGTGTGTGTGTGTGTGTGTGTGTATATATATATATATATATATTCTTACTGAACCCCCTTCTGACTCAAAGAGGCTTTCAGCGCAGCATTCGAGGAGGAGCTTTACAGAAGAAAAGATATTGCATTAGTCGCAGCTTTCGCCCGTCAGGACAAATCCGTTTTACGTGCTCGAGGCGCCAGCGTGCTCTGCAGGCGTGTATTCTTCTCGCCGCTCCCCGCAAATCGGTTTACGTCGCCGGGTAATACATCAGCCCGGCTAAAGCAGATAGATGATAGGTCTCCGCGCTAAACAAATGGTGGTGGTCATAATTCATAACATAAATGCTGTGTTTGTAAAAAAAAAAAGGAAAAAAAAGGCATGCTAAAGATCCTGCATGAAAGGAAGGCTCCAGTGTTTTTACAACATAAACATAGTATGTATGTAAAATAAGCTTTAAAGGGGTGTCTAGTATGCAAAATCCACTTTCTTAATATTCAAACAGGTCTCCTGTGTGTGTGTGTGTGTGTACAAGCAAACAAAAGAAATTAAGAAAAAATTTGTATTGCCTGCTTTTTATCACTTTTATTTTTTTTCCCCTAATGTGACCTCAAAAAAGAGAAGCCCCTCCCCCAGCTTGTTGCTCAGGTCTGGTGTGGCTGATGAGGGTGAGGGGGTGTGGCTCAGGAAGAGCTCAATTGCATAGACACTGAAATGGTGCATTTAGAAGAGGAGTAAAAAAATAAATAAAGGGAGGTTTGCGGAATGAAAAAAAAAATAGCATATCTGAGAAATATTTCAGCTGGGGCAATAACACACAGCTCTGAAACTGGTAAAGAGAGATACTCTTTACCGTTAACTGGGAATTGGATATTTTGTTATAAACTAAATTACTTTTTTTCAGAGGGTAGAATTTGTGGTTAGTTGTACAGTATCTCTCTGGCTTTGTAGACAATAACACAAATCCTGTTTGAAATTCAGATTTTTTCGTTCGTAATTTTTAGGATAAATTAGCAACTGAAAGCCAATAAATAATTAATTTTAAATAATTTAATGCTGCATACTGTTGCTTATAGTGCGCAGTAAGAACTAGTGGGAAGATGTACTAGTGGGAATTTGGAAACCCCAGCTAACCTAATCCACATGTCTTTGGGCTGTGGGAGAAAACCGGAGACTCAGAGGGAACCCATCAACTCACCCTCTTCAAATGCGCCATTTGGAAGAGAACGTCCTCATATAAGAAGGGTCCCACCCCCGGCTTGTTGCTCAACTCCGATGTTCTCTATATGGGGCGTGGCTTAGGAATAGCTCAAATGCGCTATTTCAGTGTCTACGCAAATAAGCTACCCCTGACCCACACCCTCTCTCCAGAACACCAGAACTGAGCAGCAACCCGGGGGTGGGACTCTTCTTATATGAGGTCACACAAAATTGAGGCTGGAACCAAACCCTTAACCAAGGAGGGACTGGGCGCCAGTGTTACCCACTACGCCACCATGCTGCCTCTGATGTATTTGCAGTCTGCCAATGTGTGAAGGTTGGAGTGCGCCACCTGTAGGATGATTTTAGAGGAACAGCAACATAATACCACCTCAAATAGAAGTGCATATTTACATGTTAAGTGCTCGGCTTTATATTTAGCTTCGTTGCCAGATTTACAAAACAGGCTAGCTAGTAGATCTTAGGGCTAGTAGCCCTAACAACCATCTTTGCTACTTCCTTCCAAACTATGGACCATTTCCCAAGACTTGGATAAGATGAACCTGCAGTTTTGTGATATTTCTTCGTAAGTAGGAAACTGATAAAATGTCGGACCCAGCGTTTTTGCTTCGATCAACGGGAACGTAATCCTCTCAGGATGTGGATAAACCCGTCATGGTGCACACACTCATTTGCATAAAGTTGAGCTCAGCATGTTAGATTTCACCGCAACCACACACACACACACACACACATATGCTTAAACAATAAGCAATCAGGTGTAAAAGTGACACCTGTCGTCCGTCGTTTAGTCTGTACCGCAATCACGCGGCGCGCGGCGGCGAGTTTGCCGCGTGAACGAGTTATATTTTTTCCCGCAGCCGAAGTGAATCGCACCACGTGAATAATTCATCTCTCTTCAGAAGCAGATCAGAACCAGACTCTGCGTTTTGATCTCATTTGAACTCCCTCTTCACACGCCGCGCTGAAAGCTGCGCTCTGATTGGCTGAGGAGGTCGCTTGTTTTAAAAAAAAATTTTTTTAAATCTTTTTAAAAGGCGTTATTTTATTTTTATTCGTTTTCCCCACAGTCTAAAGAGCTGTTCATAATTCATCTGAGCGGCCGAGCTTGTCTGAGGGTACGATGAAGAGGTTAAAAATAAGGTGTGGGGGGGTTTCGAAGTGCGAGAGCTAGCGAGAACATGCTGTATTGCCGTCTAGATCTTTGTCGTTTTTTTTTTCTTCTGGTTTTGAGACAGACAAAAAGAAAAAACTGAGAAAGAGAGAAATGGATAGGGAAAGGAAGAGAAAGTGTGTGTGGTGTGGATAGGAACAAAAGCGACAGGACCGAGCGTTTCAGAGTGGCCAGTCTCTCTGTCCACATGCGCCGGAGGGAAAAAGGTCAAAATGAAACTGCGGCCCCGCTGAGACCGCCGGTCGGCTACGGAGAGAGAGAGAGAGAGAGAGAGTGAGGATGAACCGAACCGATGCTCTGAAGCCTCAGGGGAGAGGGGAAATGAGAAAGAGATGGAAAGGAAGTGTGTGCGTGTGCATGTGTGTGTATGTGTGTTTGATCCACTAAAAGAAACAGACCCTTTGGATCCGGTCTACGCTCTAACGGTCAGTCACGAGACAGCAGCCACGCAGTGTTACAACAGCAAACTGTTCCTAATTAACAGATGCAGCGAGTGGAACGTAGCACCTGCTAAAGCATGACTGCAGGTTCACACTCACACACATGCGCACACACACACACACAGAGCTCATTTAGTATTGCTTAAGCGCTATGGACATCCTCCTTTAGGGTCTGTGTGTGTGTGTGTGTGTGCGTGTGTGTGTGTGTGTGTGTGTGTGTGTGTGTGTAACCAAAAGTGTGTTGATATCATGTCCTTGTAAAGTCCGTACACTCGGAGGCCATCTTGGCCGAGCTCCCAGTGCACTTATTTTCATTCCCATAAGACCATAAGACCATGCTCATGTTCATGTGCGTCTCACGAGACTTTATTTTCTCAGACATGGATTAGAAAATTGGACAGAAATGGTGTAATTAATGTCAACTTTGGCTCAGATAACACACACACACACACACACACACAATCATTTTGCTGTATTACTGCACGTGAGCTCTCCTCCGTCACCTGTACAGTATACAGTATGTGCTCACACACAGATCAGCTTCCATTACCTCTCACATCCTGATCAGATTTCAATATGAGCCTTGTTTTTTTTTGTTTTTTTTAACTCTCATACACTTTGCGAACAGTAAATCTTCTTCGTTCTTCCTGCTTAAGTGTGTGTGTGGGTGTGGGTGTGTGGGTGTGTGTGTGTGAACTTAGACTCCAGATCTGAACAATATGAGGCAATTAATGTGCAACCTTGGAGTCCCAGGAGAGCTCTGTCCTTTTTGTCCGTTTCCACTTCACCACCTGTTTCTCACACACACACACACACACACACACACACACACACACACACACACGTGTCCTCTCGTGCAACTGTCTTTGTGAGGACAGTTTCAGTTTCAGACATTTTAAAGTGAGCACATTTCTG
Organism: Heterobranchus longifilis; assembly: GCA_028570985.1. Lineage (NCBI taxonomy): Eukaryota > Metazoa > Chordata > Actinopteri > Siluriformes > Clariidae > Heterobranchus > Heterobranchus longifilis. Next base: position 1,660,111 of record JAOVVB010000030.1, read on the forward strand.
TGAGATTAAAAAGGACTTTATGGAAAAACAAACTGATAATGAGATCATTTGATAAGCGGGAAAAGCTTTGGGAAAGTGAGGACGTTTAGAAAGTTACGACATTTAAAAAAATAAATCTGAGGAAGTTATGCCTTTTTTGGAAATTACATTTTTAGAAAGTCAGGACATTTTTGGAAAGTCGGGACATTATAAGAAAGTTGCAATTTTATTTTGTAAAGTGAAACAATTTTATAAAGTTGGGATATTTTTAGAAATTCCCAACAATTTGGGAACATTGGGATGACATTTGTAAAGTAAGAATATTACAGAAAGTTAGAATATTACAGGAAGTTAGAATATTACAGGAAGTTAGAATATTACAGGAAGTTAGAATATTACAGAAAGTGAACATAATTTTGGAAGAGCATTTTTTTTTTTTAAATGAAGTTGTGAGAGACATTTTGGAAACTTTTTGGAAATCTTTCTCAGAGTGAAGACATTTAAGGAAGTGACAATTTTCTATGAAATGGAGTATATATATATATATATATATATATATATATATTTAAATGAGGACATTTAAAAATAATTGTGGACATTTCTGGAAGGTAAGAACAGTGCAGGATGTCCCAGGATGTGGGACAGTTTTTGAAAGTCCGGGCTCCTCATTTCTTCAAACGCTGTCTGAAGTTCAGACTTTAGATTTCAGACGCAGTTTAGACGCAGTGTGCTGGTTTTCTCCTGTCTGAAACACAAAGGTCACGATGTGGGATTCCTTTCTCAAAGCAGCTGTAAACACGGGACACGCGTGTGTCTTTAACTTCAGTGAGGCATGATGGAGTAGAATCTGTAATTTACTGTCTCTGGTATTCATATCAGGTAGAACATATAAACGGACTCCTAACTGCTGTAAACTCTTCCATGTGTGCTCGCTGCAAACACGCCCTGCTTTCAGTCCCGCTTTAGAATACACCGCCCGAGAACAGCTTATCCCATCGACTTCAAACTCAACGCTGCCCGTCCTCCGGTCCTCGGCTAAACGCCCGCCAAGTATCACGTGGATCGGATGAAGGTTTCTGGAGATATGTGAAGGACAGTCATACGTACACAGACAGACAGAGTCCTTCTTATAGTCAGATGATGCAGCGCCACCTGTTGGCCAAATGCCACTGTATCACTCAGACATCAGATCTACATGTCCACCAAATGTGGGTACAACAGCACAAAGTGTTCAGGAGATATGACATTCTTTGTAATATAAGCCCCGCCCACAGGACCAGCTACAGCAGAACTGTACAGAACATCAAACATCTCAAACAGCCACTTCTCACAGTTTTGTCCAGAGATGTTCTGCACCAGATTTGGTGACGATTTCTCAAAATGTGTACAAGGAGTACAACAAAAAAACTTTATTATTATTATTATTATTATTATAATTCAGAATCTTCTATCCTGATACAACATATATCACGATTACAGCTGCAAAGATTAATCGATTAGTTGTCACCTATTAAATTAATCTCCAAGCATTTTGATAATCGATTAATCAGTGAGTACAGTTTTAAGATTCCAGCTTGTTAAATATGAATATTTTCAGTTTTTTGAAAAGTAAACTGAACATCTTTGGACAAAAACAAGACAAAGGACCAAACACTGATCAACATTCTTCACTGTTTTCTGAGTCTGTTGTGTGAATTAAATATTTGACAAATTAAAAATATTTTCATTTTTATTAATAACTCCAGTGTAAAATACAAGGATCACAACATAAAGCGTCGGCAAAATGACGTAAATATGCACGTAACGCAGTTTGACGGCTGGTTTTCCGACATCGCGATAAAAACGATCTACGAAAACATAACAAAAACATTTTTATATTGTTTAGATGATATATATCAACATATCACCCAGTAATATTCTCAAGATACTCGCAGGACAGAGACAGTTACAGATTGTTTTAGATGCACGATATGGATTTCTTTGATGATCGCCTGCTTCTTACGGCCGATACCGATAAACATTTTTGCATTTTAAAAAGAAGTGAATAACCTGCAGTTTATGCACACGAGGGTAAGAAACACTTAATATTTCCACATCACTGTTGTTAACACAACAACAACAAACACTTCTGACTCTTCACTTTTACATTTATTTTATTTTAAAAAACTTGTCATCCTTTATGGAGCATTCTGCCTCAGAATTCAAATTAAATGTTTTGACAATCTGTCAAATCAGACATGTCGACGTATAATCAATACGTGTTTATTGATCGCAAACCAACTTTAAAGGAGCATCCCGCCACCTGCTGGATCACGTGTGTAGATGCTTGTTACATCAATTAAAGACGTGTGTCTCTGTATTATCTGCTGTCCCTCTGAGACGACTTTTGGTCATTTTTTATGCTTTTTTCCTGCTGAATGAATTATTTACAGAAACTTCTGAGCACATTTCTGATCAGATTTAAATGATTCTTTGTATTATTCTTTACACATCTGTTGAATAAATTAATCAATGAGCCGATTATCGTATTTGACTAACAATTCCTTGAATGGAGGACAGCCCCAGCATTAATATTATATATTAATTATTATATTCATATTATGATGGGATTAATGCACAGTATTTATCGGTACATATATATATATATATATATACATATATGTATATGTATATGGTGCATCCCTGATACACATGTTGTAATCTCTGCACAGAACCGTGCCGGCAGCCTGCTGGAGCTGAAGGACGATGCGGATCGGGACGAATGTAAACAGGAGCCTGAAACCGTCTACGAGACCAACTGCCACTGGGAGCGCTGCAGCAAGGAGTACGACACGCAGGAGCAGCTGGTGCATGTACGTGTGCGTGTGCGTGTGCGTGCGCCACGGCTTCAGATACACACACACGCTGAAGGTCTTTACAGACCGGGCACCGAGTTTTCATGTGATTAATTCCACGTCAGTATATTTTGTCGGACTGTTTTTCTTGCACACACAACGCAAATATTACACGGCGACAAAAGCGACATGATTTTTTTTCTACTTCTACAGTCGTCATGGGAGGAAGGACGATGTGTGTCATTGGTTGTGACGTCCGTTCACGTGTTCTGCGTTCCTCGTTTCCGTAACGCGCCGTCGGTCAGCGAGCTTTACTAACGAGTTATTCACACGACTGACTTTGATTCCTCGTCAGTTTTAAAACAACACACACAAACGACTGCATTGCTGAATACGTTTCTCAGATTTGCAAATATATAACATAATATATTATTCCTGCTATGAATGCAAAGATAAACATCCATTTCTATGTTTCTGGACGCTGAGTTCAGTCAGAATTCTTGTTTTGAGTCGTCGTCTGTTTGACGATCGTCCGTGTGGATGATCGTCCGTGTGGACGATCGTCCGTGTGGACGTTCGTCCGTGTGGGCGTTCGTCCGTGTGGGCGTTCGTCCGTGTGGGCGTTCGTCCGTGTGGGCGTTCGTCCGTGTGGACGTTCGTCCGTGTGGACGATCGTCCGTGTGGGCGTTCGTCCGTGTGGACGTTTGTCCTCTGGTCTGGTTAAAACTCTTCCAGTGAAGCACAGAGAGAAACGCTTCTCTCTCTGAGCGTTTACACTCTGTGTTCTGGTCATAAATGTGTAATAAACATTGTGATTTTTTTGGGCACCTGTTACATTTTGAAGCTTGAGAGTTTATAAAGTCTTAGAACATTATGATCCAAGTATATGATAAACATACAAATGTTCTGTTATGTCTTATGACGATTTTGGATTTGATTTCATTTGTTACACAGATTTGATGCACAATTTAACCATTTTTGACCACTCGAGAATTTATAAAAATGATCAGAAATTCCTCCAAAATACCTCAGTGAGACACACAGATCCTGAGGAACACCATAGAAAACTGCATGCTGTGATTTGGTTTCAACAACTTTTGACATTTGGAGATTTCTACAAGAATTGCATTTTTGGCGATTAGATGGCGAGCACTTCTGTTCAGTAAACTGCTGAGAGAATTATTGTGAAAATACGTACACGTATATACGTACGTCCTCTGGATGTCCCAGGTCTGTAGTTTGTGTTTGTAAAGTTTCATGAGGCTGTGATTATCCTGGAGGTCACTACAGGTCGTTTTATACAGCGAGGTCGAAGTTCAAAGAACGTCTCACTACAATCAAATGGTTACCATGGAGACTGACGTCATCACAGATCAATACAATCAATGACCACATACAAATGTAACACGTCTAAAAATAGATGCAAAACTACTACAAGGAGACCACAAATTACCATAAAGACACGCAAAATGACTAAAAATAAATAGATGCAAAACCACCAATAATAGATGCAAAATAACAAATAGATGCAAAAGCACCACAAAACAACTAAAATAGAAGCAAAATTATTAAAAATATAATAATACAAGAATAAGACAGGTGGCTCAGTAGAATCTAGAAAAAAATGTGTTAATATTTGTATTTCCTGGTGTTGATATAAAGAATTGTGTGTGTGTGTGTGTGTGTGTGTGTGTGTGTGTGTGTGTGTGTGTGTGTGTGTGTGTGTCCCACAGCACATCAATAACGACCACATCCACGGAGAGAAGAAGGAGTTTGTGTGCCGCTGGGAGGCGTGTTCTCGGGAGCAGAAGCCTTTTAAAGCTCAGTACATGCTGGTGGTTCACATGCGGCGGCACACGGGAGAGAAACCACACAAGTGCACGGTGGGTAACGGATGGCCCCGCCCCCCCCCCCCCCCCCCCCCCCCGGCCCCCCCCCCCCC
>JAOVVB010000030.1:1664965-1678643 GCA_028570985.1 Heterobranchus longifilis
ACTGAGTTTGGACGGGAATCTCCAGGGATGACCCAATATGATAATACCACGATACCTTGGTACTGATCCGATCTATGTGTTGGTATTGTGATTCTATGTGTTAAGTATTATACCACACAGGACACTATGCTGCACGCCATTTCACTTGTGAATAGCTAAGACTGCACCACCTGTAGGATTATAGAGGAACTGCAGGAGACTTATGGCACAAGGTGTGGAATTCCCTGGACAGGGTGCCAGTCCATTGCAGGGCACACACACATACACACACTACAAACCTCAGTTAGCTTAATCTGCATGTCTTTGGACTGTGGGAGGAAACCGGAGCACCCGGAGGAAACCCACAAAGCATGAGGAGAACAAGGTGGGAATCGAACCCAGACCCTAGAGGTGCAAGGCGAAAGCGGTAATCACTAAGAAAACTCAAATTTTTTAGTTTTAATGCTGATATTTTAAAGACGCTCACGCTTATCATCTGGAACATCTAACATGAATGAATATTAAATATTGTGCACAAAACGAATCTTTCCCCGCCTCTAACAAACACACACTCATGCTTTCACTCATGCTTTCATGTCTTTCGTGTTCTTTCTTTCTTTCCCACACGCATTTTATTTTCTACACCTTGTGACACTCGCTCTCGTTCCCCCCTCAGCTTATTTCTGCAGCACTGAAGCAATAATCAGAGACTTTGTGTCTGACACGCAGCTCGTTACAGGCCTCTTTCTCGTACTCCGACTCCGGCAGATTCGCCGCGTTTATGCTAAAACAGCTCCCGCGTGTCACAGAGAGCGAAAAATCGCGCCTACACCGTCCATGCCGAAGGCTGGCGTTAGCTAGAAAACATCGCACTACACTCGTTCCCGGCTTCTGCGTGAAATTCAACCTGATGTTGTACAGCGAATTGTTTACAGGACTGTGAGAGTCAGAGTCGCTCTTATGGAATGTCAATCCCCCAACCTTTGAATCCAGACCATCGAGAATCTGAATGCCTAGCTTTATTAATGAATGAATCTTTATAGCTGCTCTAACATAAGCCACGAACATGACTTGACCTTAAAAAACATAAACCAAGAAAGTATGCCATGTTGTCTTTAGTAAATAATTTTTATTTTTTTTTTTAAAGTTAGCGTCTGCAAATTTTCTGCACTTTCAGAGGAATAAAACGCCTCGGGATGTGCTCTAGGAAAACAATCGACACGCTTCATCACATCACACCGCGCTGTCATTCATTATTGCCTCGAACAGCACGTCACGTTGTGTTTTCCTTCTTTTTTCCCTTTTTTTATTCATTACACATTTTTATTTTATTTTGTGAAAATATTGTGATATAAAGAGGCAGCGCTTAGCTGCTCAGGTGCGAGCGTCAGTGCCGGCGCTGTGTCGTATCAGCCTGGAGCAGAAGGAGCAGCCTTCACTGTTGTCACCTTTAAGTCGGCGCTGAATATTTACCGCGCGACATCGTCTTCGACGCAGAGCTGTCATGTTAATGATCTGCACTGCAGCGTTTCAACGAGAGAGAGGAGGAGAGAGAGAGAGAGAGAGGAGTAAGCACTCTAACAGCACGGATACAATACAGCCAGAAGCTAATCCAGTTTCTGCTGAGGATTACACATAAATCACACACACACACACACACACACACATGGAGGTAGACGTAGTCAGAGATCAGAGCGTACAGCCTCTCTGGCTCAGCTCACATCATTTTCTGCTGCCTCAATCGTCTGCTATTTTTCAAAGGGAGCGTGAAACGCAGCTCGCTCCTGCGAGGAAACGAAACGCGCGGACACGGGTTTTAGAGACCGGAGCTCTGGGACGTACTGTCGGTGGACGCCACGCCACACCTCCTGGTGAATAAAACACAACCCATCAACATCAGCACCCCGGGACGATTATTTAACTTCCTGTAAGATTCCCGAGCGCACGTATCAATCCGAGTGAAAACTTTCAGGGAAACTTTTAAGAGCAAAGATCAATATGGAAGCAGCAGGTGGTGTCCACTACTCAATAATTCCACATATTTGAAGTGTTCAGAGCTAATCCGTAGCGTAGTAATGCTGCAATCGACTCGGACAAATCGGAACATTTACAGAGATCTGGAAACATTCAGTTTAAGTCAGGAGGAGTTTCAATCAAGACCTCGTAGACATAAACACACAGTTGTATGGTACGGCGGCTGAGAAGTGCAAAACCAAATAACAAAACCAAAAACAAAATAACAAATTCAAAAACAAAATAACAAATTCAAGAACAAAATAACAAAACCGAATACAATATAACAAATAAAAAAAACACAACAATTCACTCAAACCGGAAAGGGTAGGTATAGTTCGCAAATTAAATTCTTATCGCTGATTGGATGAGGCATCTGTCACTCAAGACATACAAGAAGTACTATCAAGTGAAGTCAGAATCATTTTTAAAGCACATTTAACACAACCTAGTTGACCAAAGTGCTGTATAAGCCTAAAATACTGAAATGAATCCTTAAATGAAAATACATCTAGATGTCCGTGTGGCTGCAGTACTTCCTGTATATTTTGAGTGAAAGATGTCTCGTCCAATCAGCGGTGAGAATCAACAAGCCAAAAAAGGTAGGTGTGGTTTGCGAATTACATCCTTACTGCTGATTGGACGAGACATCTGCCTAGACATCTAAAGACCAGCAATAAGAATTTCATTCGCAAACCACACATAGGCGTGTTGATTCTTACCGCTGATTGGACAATTGAGTGACAGATGTCTCATCCAATCAGTGATAAGAATTTCATTCGCAAACTATACCTACCTTTTACAGTTTGACTGAATTGTCGTTGTGTTTTTTTCATTTGGTATTTTGTTTCTGGATATGTCGTTGTGTTCTCTAATTTGTTATATTGTTTTCAGTTTTGTTGTTTTGTTTTTGGTTATGTTATTTAGTTTTTAAATTTGTTATTTAGTTTTTAAATTTGTTATTTTGTTTTCATTTTATTATTTAGTTTTTTCAATTTGTTATTGTTTTCTGTTTTGTTATTTTGTTTTGCACTTCTTGGCCACTGTAGTATGGAGACACGCAGCCACAATAAAGCTTGCATTTTTGGATTTAATTTTTACTAAGTAACCCCTGGCACAGGTGGCACAGTGGCGTAGTGGTTAGTAATGCGGCTTCACCCCTCCAGGGTCGAGGGTTCAATTCCAGCCTCGAGTCTGTGTGCGTGGGGTTTTGCTTGGTGGGTTTCCTCCGGGTACTCGGGTTTCCTCCCACAGGCCAAACACCTGCAGATTAGGTTAATATATGTTCCCAAAGTGCCTGTAATGTGTGTGTGTGTGGTCTGCGATGGATTAGCACTCTGTCCAGGGTGTACCCTGTCTCGTGCCCAAAGTCTCCTGGGATACTGTACCGGATAAGCAGAATAGATGATGAATAAATGGAAAAAAAACTGATTTTGCTTGATGCGTAGCATTTGTATTCATGACAAAAGGGTGTTTTAACAGCTTTGCATGTTGAGTTATGTAATGTGATTTCAGGCTTGTTTTTTTTTTTTTCCCATGTCTGATTTAAATCAAAATTGAGCTGTATATAAGTACTGTGCAAAAACACAACTATAAAGCCCTATGAGGAAATGAGCTACTAAGTTTTACTGCGCATCCTGCACAACCACACACAGTTCTTCTGTGGACTTTTTTTTTTTGTCTGAAAAATGGTTGCTTATATAATGTTCTGCTTTCTTCCCTGGCAGACAAATTTTTTTTTTTGGAATAGCGATGTTTGGAAATCAGAAATTCTTTGTACTATAATAAATAATAAAGTCTTAAAATAAAATGAAATAAAATTAAATAGAACATCGTAAAGTTTGCACTAAAAACCAGTTTGCACAGTACTATAATATTACCATGGATCTTGGTTGTTACAAATTTTCCTGCTCTGCACACTGACAGTGAAGATGGTCACCCAGAGCAAAGTTCAACGTAATCGCGGCCACTTTGTACAACCTTCGTTCCATGAAAAAGTGCATTCCAGAGTTCAGCGAAGACTCATGTGAAACTTCTGCAGTCTCGCTGAGCTCAATCGAGTTGGCAATCGAGCTGTTTTGCTAGCTGTGAACTAGCTGTTTGGCTAACCCAAAAAACCCATAATTTTTAAAGGAAACAATTTCGAGTTTCTTATTCAAGTCTCCTACTCGAACTTAATGCATTTTATAATAACCAAGTCTCCTACTGCAGTGTACTTACGTGAACCTCACTTTATTGAGAAAACCTGAACTATCCCATTAACAGTAAGTAAACAGGAAATCAGCGTGCGTTAGGGTTCAGGTGAGGCGACCAGACGTAATGATTAAATCCACTCATTTCATCCTAATGTACTTATACATTTCCTGCGTTTAAGTCAATTATCCTCCTTTATTAACATTCCACATGAAAGCGCTGAGACTGATTTCTTTCAGCTTTCATCTCTTCAAAAGTTTGACTCTAAACACTTTAAATGCTTGAGTAGTCTTCCACAAGCTTCTCACAATGCCTCATGCATTTACGTACTGATGCGGTATAATCTGTATTTTAATGCAGTGATTTAAGTATTTCTATACAGTGTTTCCCACAGGTCTGAAGTATACTTACGGTGTTAGCCAGAGGAGCCGGTCGACATTACCTGCTAGCACAAAACGCCTCTACTACACACAACAAACAATAAATACATATGACCTTTAACACGACATTTTGATTTATTTGATATTTCTATTAATTTCACATTTCAGAGATCCAACCTGCAAACCATCCCATCTACCCATACTGTATGTGAAGAGTAAGATGAAGTAAAAAATGAAAAACTAAACACTCTTTTGTGTATAAAGATGACATTCACATAGCCATTTTTACTAGATTGTAATAAATATATATGGAGTCAGGATTGTGCAATATAGAGTCACCCTTAGACAAATCCTTTTGAGCACAACCAGGACAAGATGATGAATTGAATTTATCTTTCATTTATCCAACTACCCACGGCTGAGCAATAAATAAATAAATAAATTACAGATTCATAAGATCACTTGTTTTAATGGTTGTTTTAGGTTGTTTCTGTGAACATATAAAAAAATAATAAAAGTAGTCATAATAATAATAATAATAATTATTATTATTATATGTTTTTAATAATGTTGTTAATAATAACATTTTGCGAGTTCTGCATTCCCATATTCCAGTAGCAGTAAAATTGACACGTTTTAACAGTAATGATTACTTTGGTTCTACATTAAATATCAGAAAACGCAAATACATAGTGTGATGTCCAGTGTTGGGGAAGTTACTCAAAAAAAGTAATCTACTACAAATGACTAATTACTACTTTTAAATTGTAATTTGATTACATTACTGATTATTACATGTTAAAAGTAATCAGATTACTAATTACGTTACTTTCGAGTTACTTTGAAAACATCTCTCACTGCGTGCGTCCGTGATGGACGCGCGCCTAACCTGTTGTAGCTCCTCGCTCACTCCGTAGGCTCCCTACGTGGTGATGTCTGAGTTTTATTAATCTTCCTGGGTTTTATAAAGAAGAGTCATTCAGCAGGAACTGTGTTTCTCTGGAGAGCATGCGCACACGTCTCTACGCCCTTTCTATTCCTTTTACCATGCACGATCGATTCAGTAGTAGTGGACTTTACATCGCTCTCGCTCTACCGCTCACGTATCTGTTTATTCTGTAAGCACGAAAGCAGTGTAATGTCCGCTACTAATGAATCGATTGCGGAGGGTCGGCCATCAATACAAAACACTGTGAAAGCACTGCTATGTATTTATATTTATAAACGACTTTAACATAAACTTATCATGATTTAACACTGTTTTTTTGTCCAACTTCTGCCCTGCATTTAAAAGGGACCAATAATGTAAAATTTACTTTTTGATTATTTTTCCACATGGGTCTCTACTCGGATTTATCTTTTCCCGTGACGTCACACATAATATTCCAGAAAAACAAACAAAAAGAACCTCTCTCACTAAAAGCTCAGCTCTGTCTAGGACTCGCCATGTTAGAATTTTTCTGAATGAAGCAAAAAGTTTATTTAGTTCTCTCCCAGAGTGTGTGTGTTTGTTAGTTAGTTAGTTTAGACATTTCACGTCTAATTGCTTTCTCAGTGAGTGACAATTCCAAGTTGGTTACATGCTGAGTTGTGGATCTTAAAGCTGTAAGTGTTCCTAATTTAAAGTTATTGTTTGTTAAGCTTGTTTGTTGAATTTATTCACAGCGTGATGCTAATACCTACTAGCTGTAGCTTCTTTTAGCTTTTAGTGGCGAAAGTTCCATTATGTGTGTGTGTGTGTGTGTGTGCACTGCAAAAAGTTATGCAAATCATAGCGAGTAAAAAATATAGTTGTAGTTGTAGTTTAGGTAATTTATTAATTAATAAGTAAAATATTTTTTTTTACTTTTGTTCTAGTGGCAGATAATGGTAATCATGATAACTAGATATTTTGCTAGTTTTAGGAATTTGTTTCTTCAAAGAAGCAAAATTTCAACAAGAACAAGAAAATTTCACTTAAAATTTTACTAAGATTATAAACAGTTTTACAAAAAGTTTTATAATCTTATATTTGATTTGTTATAGCCTTATTTTAATACATTTTAGATTTCACCTGTTAAGCGATATAATATTTAAAACGTGAGTTACATCTCCAGGAATCGGCTAAGCGCTAAGAGATAATCTAGCCTTCTTTAGCTTCTAGTCGTGTTTTAAATTTTATATGGCTAAACATTGAAGGCGTCAAGATATCGTAAATATACACCAGACAGTCAGCTCTAGTCCCTCAAGCATGAGTTTTCTGTTGTTGTTTTTTTTTCTTCAAAAAATCATGTACAGTATTCAGTACTTTGTCATGGCCGTGCCAATGCTTTTGCTTTGTTGCCCTCAAGCTATTTCGTTACAACGTTGGACAGATGCGTAGGAAGACCCAGACTTTACCTTTCTGTTTTGAGGTTATGCTTTATATAAGCGCACTAATCTCTCTTAAAGCACAACGTTCCCATGACTTAATGCCGCCGCCCCCATGCTTCATTATACATTATTATTGGTAAAACACTTGTTTTCGTCTCCAAACTTTTTTACGCCTGGACTTTATTAAAGGTGAATGAATATCTTGGGATGGACACCATGATTCTTTTTAAACAGCTCTCTTGTTGTTGTCTTGGGGTGCAGGTAAAACCTTTAGGACCGGAGTGTTTATTTGTGTCTCTTAGCTGAATGATACAGTGTCTATAGTTTATACTGTGTATTACATGGACCCAAATATTACCCTGGGGTGTGGGGGTAAACATTTTGTAATTTGTCCAATAATTTAATATTAGCCATGTAAACACTTGTGTTTATTTATTTTTTTGGAATAATATACAGTATATATATATATATAGACTTCAGTTTTAATCAATATTTAATCAGAATCAGAAAATATATATATTGTCCACAGACTTGGCTGAGAGTCTTGCTTTGATTCCTCCATCCAGTCTAAAGGCACTGGCTGTAAAGGCAGAGCCACAGGTGCAGGCCTAATTAACTCCTAATTAAGAGAAATTGGCCAATCAGAAGTCATTATGTCAGTTTCTGACATCTGAGACTATTTAAAGTGAAAGTTGGAGTACGTAAACTTTTGACTGTCTGGAAATCTGTTGTTGTGACTGAAACCTGAAGTAAATCTGTCTCTTATCGATTGTTTTGAACTGACCTTAGCTGAGGTGTTAGTCTCTGCACTTTAATGTCGAGAGTCGAGCAGTAGATTAGCGCCGTGTTTAATGCGCTTACACGAAGACCCCGGTACTGTTCAGGAAAAACCAGACAAAGACGGTCCGTGATGCTGTACATCAGAGCTGCGGAGCTTTATAGATCCGTTATGCAGATATCACAATGGGGAGCTTTGTGAGCTTATTTACATCCCGGCTTGGGTTATTTATCAAATGTGACAGGAACGCTCCTAGGAGATCAGAGGCACCATTGTGTTCGTTTGATCACACGTATTAGGACCGTTCCTAGACCAGAGCGCATTGTCCATCTGAGATAAACACGTAGCACCGGCTGATTATAAAGCTTTTACAGGAATGCCTCCTGCACCGGAACAGGCGTGGATTTTTATTATTATTTTTATTATTTTTTTAAGCCACTCAGGGCTAAAGCCCGCTCTCTCATCATTCCTCTAATCTGATTCAGACGAATCCGCAGATCAGGGGGACAGTAGAGCCGAGCCCTGACACGCATGACAACATCAGTCTGAGCAGGCCTAATTGTCCCTTTTTCCCAAATTTGCATATCATTAGATTTAATTTACCGGTGACTTGTCATAGGTCCGTCTGGTAAAACAATGATTTTGACGATAGCGAGCGTAGCGCGAACCTACCACGCTCGGATAGATAATGACGCACTCACAGATGGAAGCGCTAATGATATTTCACGGTACGTCTGCTGAATTCGAAAAGGAAAAACGGGATAATTTTATCAATTTGACACGTGGTTCGTACGGAGAGGGGCGACAGGCTAAGAAATGAAGGATAACACCAGAGTCTCTTTTTGTTTTTCCTTGAATTTGGTGCCACTTTGACCATCAGCTAGTCGGCTAGTTTAGCTTACAGATAGAAAGCAGCGGCATGTGGCAAAAGCTGAAAATGCCATTTTTGGTGATTTCGGACAAGTAATGATCTTGTTAGCAAAATGTAACTAGCTTTCAGTTTTACACGTTTGAATGAAGATAGCCAGGTGGTTCGTTTCAATGATTTATTTATTTATTTTTTGTATGTGATTGGTGGAAGATAGCCGGTCGAAATAAATTCACATCACAGGTGTACAGCATTTTGTAAGACTCTTTTTTTTTGTACTTTTATTTCTTTTGGATTTTTGGCAGAGCAGAGTGCTTTTAAGGCCCGAAAGTCGGGTCAGCTTGACATGACTCAGCCAATCAGGTGGCATGCTCAGGGGCGAGTGAGTGTAAAGAGGAGGTGTTAGAGCGGCATGCTGAGAGAGTGAGTGGTGTTCTGTCTGGCGGTTCAATTCTGCTGGGAACATCATCACCCAAGCAGCAGCGGTATTGCAGCTACCTCACATCAGCCTCGCTTACAGAGATTTAACCTGAAGTCATGTGACGTACACTGATCCAGGATGTAGACAGCATGCCGTATTGCTGATCACGCTTATAACTGTAATATGGGATCCCTACGATGCTTCTGCTGAGCTATTTACAACCCTCAACGATGTGGAAAGTGAGAAACTTTAAAAGCATACAGATGGAAAACAAGCCCATCCTGCTATGTTTTATATTTGACCACATTAGTATTTATGTAACTTTTTAGTCATAATACACGGAAAGCTCGTTTGTCAACTTTATAGCCCAATTCCATGTAATAAAATAAGCTTCTCCTGTGTCTGGAACACTATTAAAGCTATTAAACTGCGAGTATGATCTATGGCAGTGGTCATAACCATGGCAGCTAAGCGTGACAAATGTTATCATGCTGCATATTATTTGCCTATTATATTATTTTTTTTTACTAATTGATAAAACCTCCATGTGGATGTTATTGGCTTTAACGGTTATTACTACCAGTACACACACTAAGGAAGATCCTGATATGATGTGATCACTACAACGGAACAAATTGCTTCTGTTCAAGATTCCATGCAGTTCCCCTTTTAATCCATGTTCGCATCTGGTTGTCAGCAGAAAGTCTGTAAAACACCCTGACATAACTTTAATCCCTTCACTCCCTATTATGACATCTAACAAACATCAGTGTTCTAGCAGCTACAGAGTCTTCTTCATTGTCTTTCAGCTGTTCACTTTCAGGGGTCGCCACAGCGAATCTCCTGCCTCCATCCTCTGCCTCATGTCCTCTCACACCATCTAACTTCATGTCCTCTCTCATTACATCCATAAATCTCCTCTTTGGTCTTCCTCTAGACCTCCTGCCCGGCAGTTTCAACCTCAGCATCCTTCTACTGATATATTCACAGTCTCTCCTCTGAACATGAGGAGAGTGTACTACACAGTAACCCCATTCATGTCAGTGTTATAACAGCCAATGAGTACACTACACAATAACCACGTTCATATCAGTGTTATAACGGCTACAGAGTGTACTACACAGTAACCCCATTCATGTCAGTGTTATAACAGCCAATGAGTACACTACACAATAACCACGTTCTTATCAATGTTATAATGGCTACATAGTGTACTACACAATAACCACGTTCATATCAGTGTTATAACGGCTACAAAATGTACTACACAGTCACCCCATTCATGTCAGTGTTATGACAGCTAATGAGTACATTACACAATAACCACTTAGAGTGTACTACACAATAACAACGTTCATACCAGTGTTATAAAAGCTACAGAATGGACTACACAATAACTGCATCCATGTTAGTGTTATAACAGCTAATAGGTACACTACACAATAACCACTCTGAGTGTACTATACAATAAATTCATTCATATCAGTGTTATAACAACTACAGCGTGCACTATACAATAAATTCATTCATATCAGTGTTATAACAACTACAGCGTGCACTACACAATAAATTCATTCATATCAGTGTTATAACAACTACAGTGTATATTTCACTCTCAGTTACTCTCTGATTCTTTCAGTCTCTTTCTGTCCCGTTGTCTCTATAACACCTCCTCCTCCTCCTTCGACTCTTTCTCTCTGAATCTCTCGACCTACAAGCCAGCTGACCGCAATCTGACCAGCAACCACTTAATGGTCAAGCATACAGCCACATTTACCTACTATCCCATTAAGCACTAATGCAGTGTAGTCACACACACACACACACACACACACACACACACACACACACATACAAATTCTCAACGCTACATCATCCTTAGAAAGGTCACTATGGAAATAATCAGGCTATTTTTTACATTTACACTTTTTTCGTATTTTCTCTCCATTTTTTTCCTCCCACTTCTCACACAACAGCTAACCTATTTTTCTGCAGTGGCGGCTCTGACCGCAGTGCAACAGCGTATCGCTGGTTTATATATTTATTTGCTCCGCTAATAAGTTATTGTTTTTATAGTAACAATGTACTCTAGGACTGGTGTAGAAGATGATGCTTTGCATAAATGGAGTAAAAAAAAAAAAAAAAGTCTTCATTTGTATGGTGAAGAGAGAGAGAGAGAGAAACAATATTTTTCAGAACGAGGAGTTTGCATGGTTGATGTGGTTTCTGAATAGCATGACAATGACAACTGTTTATTCATTGCACGTCACCATTTGGATTTAAATATGCAAATATGTGAAAAGCCTTTGATTGGATAATTATTGCAGTGATTAACTGCATGTTTCAGCCGGCAACCGTTCTTGGAACCCTAACTCATGCAACCTTGTTGCAAGATGTGTCCCGTCACGTTTCATGGTTGTGGGAAAGATTTTAATGTGCAAAGAGACTAGGGAGACTAGGGAGCTTGCTGAATGGTTTTGGGTTCAGAACTGTCCAACACATTATGAAAACCTGGAAGGAGCTTGCTGAAACCTCAACTTCACTGAAAAATTGAATGAGCGTGATCAGAGATCACTTGGTGAAGTTGCATGGTAAAAAACAGACAGTAGAAACCAGGGCTATGTTTAATAGTGAAAGTAGGTTCCGTACACACACACAATGTGATGAGAACTCGCAGGATTGGGACTAAACATCTGTGTGTCCGTAAGAAAACCACTTGTTAGTGAGACTCACCAGAAAGAAAGGCTTCAGTTTGCTAGGGAGCATAAAGATTGGACTTTGGAGCGATTGAAAAAGGTCACGAGGTCTAATGAGTCTAGACTGAGCCTATTCCAGAGTGATGGGCGTGTCAGGGTAAGAAGGGAAGCGCATGAAGCGATGCATAGTGGCCACTGTACAAGCCTCTGGAGGCAGTGTTATGATCTGGGGTTGCTTTAGTTGCTCAGGTCTAGACTCAGTTATGTTATGAGGCAAAAAAAACGAAGTCAGCTGACGACCTGAACGTACTGAATGACCAGGTTATCACATCTATGGAGTTTATCCTTTCATGATGGTGGGGTGGGGGTCAGATTGCGAAAGAGTGGTTCTGGGAGCATGAGGAATCATTTGCACATGAATCGGACACCACAGAGTTGTAGCTCTCTCATCATCAATACGGGTTCGAGTGTTTATTAATACAGATGTGATACTGTATCTACATCCAGCTGCTGAGATTAACGTTCTTGCAAACTGCACCATCACATTTATATGGTTATGAATTATCATTGTTAATCAAACAGAAACGGCCCAATCTTATTGTGTGTGTGTGTGTGTGTGTGTGTGTGTGTGAGAGAGAGAGAGAGAGAGATAGGTATAGGAAGCTGGTCTGGATGAACATCTCTGCTAATGTTAAGCAAATAGATAATTATGATCTCTGTGATTATAATAATGATCCAGCAGAAGCAGATAATTAAGTTATTTGATTTGGATCAAGGCTGTCTCGAAATGAATAGTCGGACTGGGGAGTTTTATTATAAGAGATGAGGGGTGATGCACGTTTCATCGGTCTTTTGCCGTCCTCCGCTCTCTTCAGTCAGATATTACGTTCCCGTCCATTAGTCGAGTAGCGCCGATGTTGATAATGCCGGATACGATCGGAGCGAAAGGTCAGTCCCGACACGGGCTCATCCTGAGAGCCGAAACTCTCCTGCGCGCGGAGGTGGCGGCACCACCCTGGCCACCGAGACCCCTGGCTTTCTCTCTCAGTCCGTCTGGTTTTCTCTCTTTTTATCTGTATGGACCACAGGAGAGCCATTGTGCAGAGTGCAGACAGAGGCAGGATCAAAAGAGACGGGTTCTGAAAGACATTTTTTCTTATTAACAGCTACAAAAGCAGCAGAAAAACAGACCTCATGTGGCCCGCGCAGGAGGGGACGGCTGTGTGTTTTTGCCCATTAGTGAAGAGCGAGAGAGGGAGAGGGAGAGAGAAAGAGAGAGGTGTCGGGGAACATCTCCATCTGTTTACATTTACGTCGGTTGTGCATTTAGAGGTGTTGACGTGATCGTTGTCTCTAACAAGTGTCTCTAGCAAAGTGTCTGACGCTCAGATATAATGAAATCGATGTGACGTTGAATGACATTATGATGAATATAAAAGACGACTCAATTAACACAAACCTGCTTCGGTTAAGCCGCAGGGGGGCGATTATTTATGTTCACATGCTCTCTTTCTCTTTACTAAGAAAGAAACCTTAGACAGAAAACGTACAGTAACACAAATCAACACAAAATTTCACCGTTATACTATAATCCTGTATGTATACACTTTAATCCTGATGGGTGTGGTCTCTTTCAAGATGACTCCGCCCCCCTATCAACAAGGCAGGAAGTCCGCATGGATACAGTATTCGGACTACTAAGGTATTGTTTCTATAGTAACCACTCCTTCATAATTATTATTTCTAGACAAATTTAGGAGCCAATTCACTCAATTCATTGTGGGAATAGTTTAGAGCGCCACCTGTAGGATTATAAAGGAACTGTGCTTACTATGTTCTACTGCCTAAGGCCTTGTTCACACGGGCGTTAAATTTTTGGATAAACGAACGCACTCTGAACGTCCTAGACGTTTACGTTGCGTTTTGTAGTGGCGTTCGATTGACTTCTACACTGGCGTTCGTTTGTCTCTGTCTAACGCCAGCCTGCAGCCCAAATTG